>PVKH010033951.1:0-11938 GCA_004027955.1 Chaetophractus vellerosus
ACAAAAAAAAAAAAAGAAAGAAAAGGAAAATCAGCTTCAGTAGTAAAAGCTCCTGGTGCCCTAGCTGGCTCCTCTCCCAAACAGTCCCCAGGATAATGTGGAGCCAGCTTGTGCTCTCTCATTGTGGGTCCCTGGCCCTGTTCCAGAGGAAGCAGAGTAATCTCTATTCAAATATGGGGATGCATATATGTCAGTGCCAGTCTGTCAGGTGGCAGCATAAAAGACTGAACCAGGAAACTAATCTCTGGTTCACCCTCTCAGAATTTGCCCCACAGGCAGAAGCAGCTTGCAGACATCTAACACAGTGTTAAAAAAAAAAAATTAAGTCAAAGAGGTCTGGGGCAGAGGATTACCTAATTTAAGCCATACAATAGAGCACCCAGAAGGCAGAGAAAGTTTATTTTACAAGGAGTAGAGGGGACATTTGAATTCCTATAAACTGGGGAATTCCTAAGGTCAGGAAAAAGCAGAGCCCAGGACAAGATGCAGCCTCAGAAAAGAAAGGACCCTGTACTTCACATTTGCCTCAGGCTGATCTTATTAGGAGGGCAAAACTTTGAAAGGTGTTTTTTTGTGTTGGTTTGTTTGTTTTGGTTCTTTTCTGGCATTCAAGGAAATCTCTGTCATTTCTCTAGCTGAATACAAATTTAAGGAGCAAACAACTAAGTGGCAAAATACCAGAATTAACACTTTAAACAGGAAAATGTACAGTATAAAACAAAAGATTACCAGACAAACAAAGAAATAAGAAATGATAGCCCACACAAAGGAACAAAATAAAAATCCAGAAACCATCAATGAAGAAGACCAGACTTTGGACATACTGGACAAAGATATCTTTTAAATGATCCCGAATATTGTCAAGGAGATAAAGGAAAACAGTGAAAAATAATGAAACATTGTCAATAAAAGGATGAATGCATAATATGAGAATCTCAATAAAGAGATAGACAGGTTTTAAAAAGGAACCAAACAGAAAAGTTGAAGACCACAATGCCTGAAATGAAAAATTTCCTAGGAGTTTCAACAAAAGAGTTTCAACAGAAAAAGAATCAGTGAACTTGAAGACTAGACAATTGAAATGATTCAGGCCGAGAGGGAGAAAGAAAAAAGAATAGAAAAAAGTGAACAGAACTTAAGAGACCTATGGGATACAATGAGCACACCAATATATGCATTATGGAAGCCTCAGAAGGAGAGGAAAGAAAGAAAGAGGCAAAAGGAATATTCAAATAAATAATGGCAAAAAATTTTCCCACATTTAAGAAAGACATGAATGTGCATATCAAGATTGTCAAAGAACCCCAAAAAGGATAACCTCAAAGAGAACCACACCCAGACACCTAGAAGTGAAATTGCCAAATGCCAAGAACAAGGAGAGAATTCTGAAAGCTGCAAGAGAAAAGCAAAATGTTATGTGCAAGGGAGTTTCAGTAAGATTAAGTGACAATTTTTCACCAAAAACCATGGAGGCATGAAGGCAGTGGGAGGAAATATTTAAAGTGCAACAAGAAAACAATCACCAGTCAAGAATTCTATATCTGGTAACACTATCTTTCAAAAATGAGGGTGATATTACAACACTCCCAGATAAACACAAGCTGAGGGAGAGCTGCTAAAGGAAGTTCTTCAGGCTGAAGGAACAACACTAGACAGTGGATTAAAGTGGCATAAATAAATAAAACACATCTAGTAAAGGCAATTGTTTTAGTTTCCTAGGCTGCACAAGTAAATGTCAAGAAATGGGTTGGGTTAAACAATGGAAATTTATTTGCTCATGGATTTGAGGCTAAAAGAAAGTTCAAATCGAGGCATCATAAAGATGATGCTTTCTCCCTGAAAACTGTGACATTCTGGGGCTAATGCCAGTGATCCATGGCTCCTCTGTCACATGGCAAGAGACATGGTGGCATCTTCTGGTCTCTCCCTTCTCTTCCAGGTTCCATCAATGTCCAGTCTCTTGCTTCCTATGGCTTTCTCTCTCTGTTTGTCTGAATTTTACTCTGCTTATAAAGGACTTCAGTAGTAGGAGTAGGCATTAGTGGAAGAATCAAGAAATGAAAAATGTAAAAAACTTACAAAAATGAGACAGGAAAATGGCAGGAGAAAGTCCTGCATTAACAGTAGTTCTTTAGAATGTAAATGGATTAAACTCTCCATCAAAAGTCAGAGATTGGAAATATGGACTTAAAAAAAAAAGTATATGCTCATTATAGGAGACTCACTTTAAATTCAAAGACACAATAGGCTGAAAGTGAAAGGATAGGAAAAACTATACCATATAAGTAGTAACAAAAAGATAGTTGGGATAGCAATACAAATCTGAATAAAATAGATTTTAAGTAAAAAATATCTTATGAGGTTCAAAAAAGGGCACTATATGCTGATAAAGGGGTCAATTCAACAAGAAGACATAACAGTTATGAATATATATGCATATAATGGCAGAGTCACAAAATGACGTACATATCGACAGATTTGAGTGGAGAAATCGACCCTTCTGCATTAATATTAGGAAACGTCAATTACCACTTTCAGTAACGGATAGAACATCTACACAGAATACCAATAAAGGATAGAAGATTTGAATGGGACTATAAGACCACTAGATCTAAGAGACTGATATAGAACACTTTACTTAACAGCAGGCAAGTACAAATTCTTCTCTAAAGATCATGGGTCATTCTCTAGGATAGACCCTATATTGTCAAAAACAAGTCTAGTAAATTTTAAAATATTGATACCATGTGTCCTCTCTCTGATATCAATGAAATGAAGCTAGAAATCAATTAGAAGGAGAACTAGAATATTCAAAATAGATGTAGAAATTAAACATTCATTCTTAAACAACCAATGGCTCAAAGAAGAAATAACAAGAGAAATTAGGAAATATCTTTAGAAAAATGAAAATACAATAGTACCAAATTTATAGGACGCAGCAAAGGCAGTGGCGAGAAGGAAATTTATAACTCTAAATGCTTATGTTAAAAAAGAAGAATGATCTCAAATCAGAGGCCTAACCTCACAAATGGAGGATTTAGAAAAAGACCAGCAAAGTAAACTCAAAGTAAACAGAAGGAAGGAAATAGTAAAGATTAGAGTGGAGATAAATGAAATAGAGAATTTTTTAAAAAAAAAACAATAGAATCGATGAAACCAAAATTGGTTCTTTGAAAAGGTCAATAAAATCAACAAATTTTTAACTAGACTGACAAAGAAAAAAGGATGCAAATAACTAAAATCAGAAATGAAAGGGGGGGCATTACTAATGACCCCACAGGAATAAAAAGGATTTAAAAATGATACTATGAACAACTGTATGACAATGAATTAGATAACCTAGATGAAATGGACAATTTCCTAGAAAGACACACACTTCTGCCACTGACTCAAGAAGAAATAGAATGGGAATTGGCTGTGGCTCAATTGGTTGGGCTCTGGTTTACCACATGGGAAGCCCCGGGTTCGGTTCCCAGGGCCTCTTGTCAAAGGCAAGCCGCTGCACGGTGAGCTGACCTAGAAGGGGGAGACAAGCAGACACAGAGAAACACAAAGCAAATGAACACAGCGAGCACAAGCAGCAAGGGGAGGATATATAAATAAATAAAAAATAAATCTTAAAAAAAAAAGAAGAAATAGAAGTTATCAACTGACCAATAAAAGTAAAGAAATTGAATCAGTAATCAAAAAACCCCCTTCAAAAAGATCCAGGACCAGATGGCTTCATTGGTGAATTTTACTAAATATTCCATAAAGAATTAACTGGGATCCTGCTCAAACTCTTTTTAAAAATTGAAATGGAGGGAACATTTCTTAACTCATTCTATGAGGCCAACATCACCCTAAAACCAAAGCCAGTTAACAATACCACAAGTAAGGAAAATTACAGTCCAATATCCTTTATGAATATAGATGCAAAAATCTTCAACAAAATACTAGCAAACCAAATCTAAAGGCATTTAAAAAGTATTATATACCATGATCAAGTGGGATTTATCCCAGACATGAAAAGGTGGTTCAACATAAGAAAATTAATGTAATATATCACCTTAACAGAACAAAGGACAAAAAATGCATGATCATCTCAATCGATGCAAAGAAGGTGTATTAGTCAGCCAAGAGGTGCCTTTGCAAAATATTCCAATAATTGATTGGTCTTTATAAAGGGTATTTATTTGGGGTAGAAGCTTATAGTTACCAGGCCACAAAGTATAAATTTCTTCCCTCACCAAAGTCCCCATGTTGGAGCAAGACAGCTGCCGACATCTAGTAGGGCTCAGGCTTTTGGGTTCCTCTCCTGCCAGGGCTGCGATTCTCTCCAGGCTTAGCGCTTCTTCCACAAGGTCAGCTGTAGACTATCAGGTGAACGGCCCTCTCCAACATCAGAACTGCATCTCAAAAATCTGCTTCTCAAATCTTCTGCCTTGCCTTTTATACTTGAGACCACACCCATTGAGGGGTGGGGCTCAATGCCCTAATCATAACCCAATCATACCCAGATAAACAGATCATTTTACAAGCATGATTCAATAATGGATTTTTGGAATTCATAATTACATCAAACTGTAACAGTCCACCCTATGAATTCCAAAAATACATTACAATATTCAAAAAACCTTAATTCAGTAACAATTGCAAGTATAAAATCATATCATAATCATTTTAAAGAAATACAGTTTGTCTTCAGGCAAAATCCCTTCTAGCTGTAGAACTCTGAAACTTAAAAAACAATTTAACTGCTTCCAATACACAAATGGAAAGGCAAAGAATAAACATTTTCATTATCATAGGGAGAAATTGGGGTGTTAAACATAAGTCATGGATTCTCTACAGTTCAGTAAACTGGCAAAGCATCCTCTATTCAATTTCAAAGTCTGAGAGTCAGTCTTAAGATGATGGTTTCTTCTCCTTGGGGCCACATGGGAACCCACCCTTTCTGCAGGCTTGCCCAACAGCTATTTTCTTGGTTCCACCCTCATCAAGCATCTGGGTGTCAACCAAGCTCCAGACCTCACCCTCCAAGAGGGTTGGGGTGATTGCCCCACCTTACCCAATCTTTGGGTTAGAGCCTTAGCGCCCCTAGTACAGTGAGGTGAAGACAACATTCCCCCTAACTTTTGGCATACAGGCTCAACTCTCTCAGAGCAATGAGTTGACCACCTGGCCTTCCCTAAACCATGAGGGACAGGAGCACTCCTCTCAGACCTATGGGGTGCTGACCTTAACCACCCTAATCTTTGAGGAATGTGCTCCACCCTCCCTGTACCCTGGGGCAGTAAGACTCTTCCCGAACATTGGGTGGGGTAATCCACCCTCTTAAACTTCTGGGGCCAACTCACCCTCTCTGCACCCTGGGGAGGCGAAACTCTCCCAGAACATTGGGTGGGGATATCCACCCTCTTCAACTACTCAGGCAAACTCACCCTCTCTGGACACATGGTTGGGGCTCGTCTTGCTATTTCTCCTTCAATGTCTCCTTTCCTTGTCCTTTTTAGTCCAAGTGAATAGTGGTTTTGTTCATACAGTGCTCTCAAAAACTTTGTTGGTTTAGCATGCAGGAAGCAGGGGTCCAAGCCATCAGACAGTAAGACTTTCCACAAGTCTTTCTGAGATAACTGCATCTTCAATTCTGATTTACAAGTTCCAGGTTTAGCTAAGTCTTCAATTGGGACACTTTCATTTGGAAACTTGATGTCCAGAAACATGGAAGTTCTGGAATCAGTTTCTGTTTTCTTTGTGCCCAAAAGTTCAGTCATTAGCGTATTTCTTTCATCTAGCATTTTGCTATAAGCTGCAAGGAGAAGCCAAGCCACATTCTCCAGGTTTACTTTGGGAAGTACTTCAGCTAAATGCTCCGGCTCACCATTTTCAAATTCTGTCTTCCATATAACACCAGGAGTTAATCTTGCTAAGATTTCTGCAACTTTAAAACATGGATCACCTTTCCTCCAGTTTCCAATAATAGTTTCATCATTTACTTCTAAGGCATCATAAAAAGTCTCTTTAGCGTCCATATTGCTATCAACAGTCTCTGCAAAGCAATCTAGGCCTTTTCCTTCAAGCATTTCACAATTCCTCCAAAAAATGCCCCTTACCCATTTATAAAACCATTCCAACATTTTGGTAATTGCAAAAAGCACTACCCCACTTATGGTACCAAATTCTGTATTAGTCAGCCAAAGGGGTGCCTTCACAATATATACCAATAATTGGTTGGTCTTTATAAAGGGTAATTATTTGGAGTAGAAGCTTACAGTTACCAGGCCACAAAGCATAAATTTCTTCCCTTACCAAAGTCCACGTGGTGGAGCAAGACAGCTGCCGACGTCTGCCAGGACTCAGGCCTTTGGGTTCCTCTCCTGCCGGGGCTGCATTTCTCTCTGGGCTTAGCGCTTCTTTCTCAAGGTCAGCTGTAGACTACCAGGTGAATGGCCCTCTCCAACATCAGAACTGCATCTCAAAAATCTGCTTCTCAAATCTTCTGCCTTGTCTTTTACACTTGAGACCCCACCCACCGAGGGGCAGGGCTCAATGCCCTAATCATAACCCAATCATGCCCAGATAAACAGATCAGTTTACAAGTATGATTCAATATGAATGTTTGGAATTCATAATTACATCAAACTGTAACAGAAGGCATCTAACAAAATCCAGCACCCCTTCCTGATAAACAAATCCAGGAAACCAGGAATAGAAGGAAACTTCCTCAACATGATAAAAGGCATATATGAAATACCTACATTAACATCATATTCAATGGTAAAAGGCTGAAAGCTTTCCCTCAGGATCATGGGATCAAGAACAAGACAAGGAATCAGGATGCCCACTATCACAAGTGTTATTCTACATTGTGCTAGAAGTTCTAACCAGAGCATTTAGGCAAGAAAAGGAAATATAAGGCATCCAGATTGGAAAGTATAAAGCAAAACTTTCCTCATTTGCAGGTGCTATGATCCTACACAGAGAATATCCTGAAAAATCCACAACAAAAACACTACAGCCAATAAATGAATTCAACAATGTGGCAGGGTAAAAGATCAACATGTGGAAATTAATAGTGTTTCTATACACTAGTCCTGAACAATTAGAAGGGAAAATTAAGAAAAAAAAACTCCATTGATAATAGCAACTAAAATAACCAAATATCTACGAATAAATTTAAACATGGTTGTAAAGGACTTGACACAGAAAACTACAAACATTGCTAAAAAAAATCAAAGATGACCTAAATAAATGGAAGGACACTTTGGGTTCATGGATTAGAAGACTAAATATTGTGAAGATGTCAACTCTACCCAAAATGATTTACAGTTTCAACGCAATCCCAACCAAATTACAATAGGTTTCTTTGAAAAAAAAAATGGAAAAGTCAATCATCAAATTTATATGGAAGGGTTAGGGACCCTGAAAAGCCTAAACCATTTTGAAAAAGAATGCAGTGGAAGTCTCACACTTCTTGATTTTAAAAGATACTAAAGATTTTATGGCTTATGAATACATTTCAATAAAATTGATTTAAAAATAAGCTACAGTAATCAAAACAGTGTGGTTCTGGAAGAAGGAGAGACATGAATGAATGGAATCAAATTGACAGTTCAGAAATAAACCCTCAAATCTATGGCCAATGGATTTTTGACAAGACCGCCAAGTCCACTCAATAGGGAAAGAATAATCTCCTCAAGAAATGGTGCTGAGAAAACTGGATATCCAAATGCAAAAGAAAGGAGGTGGACCCCTACCTCACACCATAAATGAAAGTTAACTCAAAATGGATCAAAGACCTAAATATAAGAACCAAAAATATAAAACTTCTAGAATAAAATATAGGAAAACATCTGCAGAACTTTATAATGGTTTCTTAGATTTTGCACCAAGAGCATGAGCAACAAGCCAAGAGCACAAGCAACAAGAGAAAAAATAGATCAATGGGACATCATTGGGATTAAAAAAATCTTTGTGCATGAAAGGACCACCTACAGAATGGAAGAAAATATTTGGAAACCACATATCCAATAAGGGTTTAGTTTCCAGAATGTATGAATAAATCCTACAACTCAATAATCAATTACAAATGAGCAAAAGACTTGAATAGGTATTTCTCCAAAGAAGATATGCAGGTGGCCAATAAGCACATGAAAAGGTGATCACTGTCTTTAGCCATTAGGGAAATGCAAATCAAAACCACAATGAGATACCATTTCCCACCACTAGAATAGCTATTATTAAAATAAGAAGTGTTAGAAAGGATGTGGAGAAACAGGAACACCTTGTTCACTGATGGTGGGAATGAAAATGGTGCAGTGGCTGTGAAAAACAGTTTTGTGGTTCCTCAGGAAATCATAGAATGACCTTATGACCTATCAATCCCATTTATAGGTATATACCCAAAAGAATTGAAAGCAGAGACTCAAACATATTTTCATATTGATGTTCATAGTGGCATTATCACATTTTCCAGAAATGGAAGCTATCCAAGTGTCCATCAATTGATGATTGTTTTAGTCAGCCACAGGGGTGCCTTTTAAAATATACCAAAAAGTGGTTGGTCTCTATAAAGGGTATTTATTTGGGGTAGAAGCTTACAGTTACCAGGCCACAAAGCATAAATTTCTTCCCTCACCAAAGTCCACGTGTTGGAGCAAGACAGCGGCCAATGTCTCCAGGGTTCAAGCTTCTGGGTTCCTCTGTTCCGGGGCTGTGTTTCTCTCTGGGCTTAGCTTCTGTTTCCTCCACAAGTTCAGCTGTAGACCATGAGGCTCTCTATGCTTTGCGTCTCTCCACAAGGCCAGCTGTAGACTATCGGGCGAATGGCTCACCCCAACATCAGAATTGCTTCTCCAATCTGTTTCTCTCATCACTGCTGCCTTTTGTCTAGCTTTTTATCCTTGAGACCACACCCACCGAGGGGTGGGGCTCAACGTCCCACTGATGTGGCAGTTAACACCCTAATCATGACTTAATCGTGCCCAGATGAACAGATCAGTTTACAAGCATAATCCAATTTATATTTTTGGAATTCATAATTAAATAAAACTGTCAAACCATTACAATGATGGAGAAACAAAATGTGCTATATACATACATTAGAGTATTATTCAGCCTTAAGAAAGAATGAAGTTCTAATACATGTGACAACCTGGTTGAACCTTGAAGACATGATGCCAGAAATAAGCCAGACACAAAAGGAAAAGTACTGCATGATCTCAATGATATGAAATAATTAGAATAAGCAAATTCATAGAGTCAGAAACTAGAATACAGGTGCTGCGGTAGGGGTACAAATGGAGAGTTAATGCTTAATTGGTACAGAGTTTCTGTTTGGGGTGATCGAAAAGTTTGGGTAATGAATGGTGGTAATGGTAGCACAACACTGTGAATGTAACTAACTCCACAGAATGTTATATTTGAAAGTGGTTAAAGGGGATACTTTTATATCACATATTTCTAGAATAAAACTTTAAACCACATAGTACTGTACAATGCAATCAGTGAACTCTAATGTAAACTATAGACTATAGTTAATAGTACAACTATAATAATATTGTTTCATCAGTTGTAACTGTGTTTGAAGCTGGGTGGACCCCAGAAGATAATGTCCTTAGAGCTTAATCTATTCCTGTGTGTATAGTTGGGACCTTTTGATTAGATTCAGTTAAGAGACATTCCTGTTGATTAGATCACTTCAGGAGGGCATGACCCAGGGCGGGTCTTAACCCTTTTACTTGAGTCCTTTATAAACAGAAGAAACATGCAGGGACACAGAGAAAAAAGCTGCAGAATCAGAGAAATCCTGAAGGCTGAGAAAGAGGTCACTGAGGCCGGAGGCTAGAATCAGCTAAGCAGAGAGGCACAGAAAGAGACCCCCAAGGGGATGAAAGAGACAAGGCCTGGAAAAAAGGGGCGACATGAACCATATGCCTGATTTCCCTCAGCTGCAAGTTGGTGAGATGGCATCTCTTGATGAAGCCTTCATTTGGACAATTCCATGCCATCAGAACTGTAAACATTTAACCTAATAAATTTCCATTATAAAAGCCAACTCATTTCTGATATATTGCTCACAGCAGCCTTTAGCAAACTAAAGCAATAACAAAGGTGCCACACTAATGCATAGTAATGATAGTGAAAAACTGTGAGTGTGAGGGTAGTTTATATGGGAACTCTGTATTTTCAGGATGATTTTTCTTTAAACCTACAACTTCTCCAATAAAAAAATAAATTTAAAAAAGCACTATGGTTTCTGATTGAGAGGGGGCTTAGATCCTATGGGGCACATGGATGGAACTATCTTGCTTGCAGTTATCGAAACTCTCTGTTTTTTGGGATGGGTGTTGTCCATCACCATCCTTTTGTTAGCTGTCCTGGGTGAGTCCAGTGAACTGGAGAGTAGGTGTTGAAACTCTGCTGAGATTCAGGGCTCACCTGGCATATAAATAGACTGAAGATTTAAGTCTCCGGGGCAAATATTTAATAAGTATAGCAATAATTATAGGTTCAAATAAAAGAGACAGAAGACCATGTGTAGGGAAATTGTAAATGAGTCTAACTCTGTTACACTGGGGATCATATATTCCAAAGCAAGGCCCACTGACAGGGTGCCAAATTTCTAGATTGTCTGCCCTGCCTATAGTGCCTAGATGTCTCTAGAGCACGGGTTCTTAACAAGGGATCCATGAGCTTGAATTGAAATTCAAAAAAAACCACTATTCTTGTGGGGATATGTTGGTATGAGTGTGATGTATTTATTAAATCATACACAGTATAGTGTGGACTTAGTAGCGGGTCCCTGGTTTTTACCTGACTGGCCAAGGAGTCTGTGGAACAAGAAAACTTAAGAACCCCTGCTCTAGACCTTCAGAAGCCTCGCTTTCAGAGGCACTGTTTACTGTGGCAGTCAAAGAGATCCTGCTGAGACATGCATAAGCGAAGCTTCTGGAATGATCTCTGGACTCACTGTGAAACCTCTTAGCAAAAAAAAAACTCATTTGTATTTAATAGTTCCCTCTTATGGTCAAGGTCTTTTTCCAAATGCATCTGTAGTTTGGTGCTTGGTAATAATACCTTGGTGTCTGGGAGGCTCATCCCCAGAGGTCATGTCCCATGCCAAGGAGAAGGTAGTACATTTATATGCTGAGTTTGGCTTAGAGGCCACATTTGAGCAACAAGGAGGCTTTTAGGAGGTAACTCTAAGGCAATATATAATACTAGGCTAAGTTTCAATTTCTTGAGAAAAGGTTGATAAGATTGAGGAATGAACAAACATAAGAGGGGGAATGCAACTATGGACTAAAATAGACTTATTATTCTAGAAATGGAAGAACTTGTGTCATTGATATAAAGGCAGTGGCCACCAGGGTTTCTGAGGGGAGGGAGAGAGAAGAATGGGCGTAACATAGGGGCATTTGGGGGACATTGGAATTGTTCAGCATGACAGTGCAATGATGGATACAGGTTATTATACATTTTGTCAAAATCTATAAAATTGTGCAGTGCAAAGTATAAACTATAATGTAAACTATAGCCCATGGTTAGTAGCAATGCTTCAATATGTGTTCATCAATTATAACAAATGTACCACTCTAATGAAAGGTGTTGTTAATGGGGGAAAGTATGGAAGGGGGATGGGTGGGGTATATGGTAATATCCCTATATTTTTAACGTAACATTTATGTAATCTAAAACTTCTTTAAAAATAAAAAATTATCTCAAAAAAAAAAAAAAGAAAGCACTATGGGAGGCAGATGTAGCTCAAGTGGTTGAGATCCTGTTTCCCATGTACGAGGTCCCAGGTTCTATCCCTGGTACCTCCTAAAAACAAAACAAACAAACCAATTAAAAAACCAACTCTCAGTGGGGAGCAGATGTAGCTCAGCAGTTGAATGCCTGCTTCCCATGTATGAGGTCGTGGGTTCAATCCCTGGTTAAAAAAAAAAAAAAA
>PVKH010033952.1:0-11929 GCA_004027955.1 Chaetophractus vellerosus
ACTGCCCATGTACTCAGGGGATTCTTGCTGCTCTATTAGAGAATGTAGCAGGACTTCCCAGGATGGAAATTCAATATTCTTTCAGTTATTGTGTGGGTCTCCACCCACCAAGACAACACCACATGACCACTTGAACACATTCATATGCCATAGAGGCATGTCCCAGGTTCTTCCCTCCCCCCATACTGACACCCTACACCAGTGATTCTCCCCTGCCACCTTACTGCAATCCAAAAGCTCCCCAAAATACAAAGCTGAGAACATATAAAAATAGAAATAAAATAAAATAATAGCAAAAAAAAACCCAAAAATAGAAATAATATAAAAAGGTAAAAATTTAAAAATAAAGTACAATTAAATTTTTTCTTCATTGCTGCTATTGTCACCATAAGATCTGTTATCTTTTATGTACAGTGACAATTTCTCCCATATGTTCCCCAGCATCTTATTATTATTTTTTCACTTTATTTTCAAAGAAGCTTTAGGTTTCAGAAAAGTCACAAAAAATTTAGGGGATTCCCGTATATCCAAACTCCCTCCCTCTCTCCCTTCCCTATTAATAACACTTTACATGTATATGGCATATTTGCTACAATTGATGTACAAATATTGAAGCATTGCTACTAACCATGGTCAGTGGTTTACAATTTGCACTGTACATTTTTTAGGTTTTGGCAAAATTTAAAATGGCCTGTGTACATCATTGCAAGATCATGCAGAACAATTCCAATGCCCTATGTTCGTTCCATCTATTCTATTCTTCCCTCCCCCTGCCCTCAGAACCTATGGTAACCACTAAGTTTCAATTTTTGAAGCATAAGGTTCATAGTTACATGCAATAATATTGAGGACTTGACATATTGGTTTGTTTTCTTTTATTAGCACATCCTATGTTCTCAAGAGATTCTTTCCTCTCAGTTGAGAACATAGCAGGACTACCCAGGATGGGAGTTTAATATTTTCTTCTTTATTTTGTGGGTCTCCAACCACTGAGATAACATACTATGACAAGATGAACACTTTCATCTTCCACAGAAGCATAGAATAGATGTTTTCTATACCAAATATCCTCCCATCCCCAAAGCCCTCACCAGTAAGGCTACACTGCCATATTTGTCAGAAGAACATGCCCATCATTGTAGTTTTAACCACAGACCTACAAATCCCCAGAGTTCACATTTCTTTCCTCCAGCCCTCCAGCCAGTTCCATGGATAGTCTCATCCACACATTCCTACCCTACTCCCCCTCACATTCCAGCACCATCGAACCCAATCACATCACTTCATCACTATCACCCCCATCCACTGCCCAACCACCCCTTCCACCTTATCATAGATTTTGCCCATATTGAACATCAGTTCACCACCCTCTACTCCCTTTCTGTCTCCTGATAACCTATCTTCCAGACTTTAGCTCTGTGAGTCTGCTCAGTTTGCTCGAGTCATATCAGTGAGGTCATGTAATATTTGTCTTTCATTGATTGGCTTACTTCACTCAACGTAAGGTCTTCAAGTTTCATTAGTTTTGTTCTGTGTGTTAATACTGCATTCCTTCTTACACTGAGTAATATTCCATTGTATGTATATTCCATAATTTGCTTATCCATTCATCTGTTGAGGAACACTTGGGTTGCTTCCAACTTTTGGCAATAGAGAATAATGCTGATGTTCTAGCTATTCTTATCACTGTCCGATGAACTGGCATCTCTATTCAGGTGTCATTGTCTTGAGGCAGGAATGATTTCATGCTCTTGGGTATTTCCCACACCTTCTGCTACAGGACTTCACTCATGGTGGAGATGATCAATAATGGATGGACATAAATTTTCCATGTAACCTCTTCTCTTTTTACTAGGAGCATGCAATAAACATTAGATTGCACCTATGATTAATCTCAACCATAGCCATATCATCACAGATAAAAAAAATAAAATTGGGTAAGTTTGTCCAACTTATTAAAATTAAAGTTACCATTTCAAGGTGGAGAAATGAATCATATCTATGCCATAATAGATGAAAACATTCTAAAATATGTACTATCCTAAATGTGAACACATAGAGAAGTCATTTTCAAACATGTTCTTAAACAGATACTGTCAGATATACCAAATGATAGAGGACATGAGATAATGTGAGGACATGAAATATGGAAAACACTCAGGGTAGGGCACTTAGACCAAGTGCCTTTGTCCTTAAACCCATCAAAATGAAAGTACACTAAGGCCCAAATTGTCACAACTACATTTGTATACATAAAATGTGTACATCACCCTGTCAAAAGGTAGATTATCCTGGTGTAAAAGCAGAATAGAAATATAGTGTGCTTTGTAATCCAAGGGTCATTAATATGAAATCAAGCATTTTAGCATCAGCAGGTTAGAGGAATCAGTCATCCTGGTCAGTGACAGTAAATCTTTTGTATGGAAACTTTTCTAGAATGTCTTATGTATATTTCACTCTTTAAAACTGTAGTATGTATAGTGAACATAGCCCAAACTCTTGTTGAAACTTCATATCTGTCTTAATGCATTCATGATCATATTGTATTCGACACTGCAAACACCCAGGAATATAAAATTCATTTCCACCAATTCTCTTAGCCATTGTTTTTGTTAGAAATGCTGCAAAGTCTTTCTCAATAACCAAGCGTGTTTACTTTCTCTTACCTCTTCCATAGGTTCAAATGGATACTTGTTGATGGCTTTACCTTGTCCCCATTTCCCATCCTCTCAAAACAACTAACTTTTATTTACCTTTAAACTTCCTTGCATGCATTTTACTTGCTTTTCTACATTAACCATTCCACAAACTACAAAACATATTTCTACTTTCAGCCATCATTTAAATCATTTAAATGTCAGTATTTTTGAAGATTTGATGATAAGAAACTGATTTACAAACTGTGATTTATGAACCAAGGATAAGGTTGTGTTAAGCATGTTTAAAACAGCTGTTGGCTGCTCAGCAGTGCCTGTATGGCAGTGATTACTTAGTGGAGTTAACTAGATTTTGGATCTGGACCTTAATTAGACAGAGGGACTGTTTTTTTAAATCAGAATATTAATTTTCCATGCGAGTTTAATAGTATCCAGTGTTTCCCAATACTCTTACTCATAGTTGATGAATGCAATTAGAAGCCGACTTAAAAATCAGTGGACAAAGACCACCCCAGGGGAAATAGTATAAAGCCCAGGCAATCAGATCTCTTTTCTACTGTATTCTGATGATATTTCATTCTAAGCACTGAAGCGATGAATTGGGAATCAGATTATCAGTTCACGGGGATAAAACCAGTGTTACTGGGGAATGAATCATGGCCCCGACAAAAGGCATCTTCAAGTCTTAATCCACGTTCTTGTGGGTATGAATTCATTTGCAAATGGTATCTTTGAAGATGTAATTGTTCATTAAGGTGCAGACTCAGTGGTGAATGGGAACTTTGAAGATCATTTTTAGATGAGGCCAAATTCAATCAGGGTGGGCTTTAATCTGTATGACTGGAAGCCTTTATAAAGAGAGGAAATTCAGACACAATCAGTCCATAGAAGCCAGAAGTCAGTGAAAGCCACCGGAGACCAAGGAGACAGATCACCATGTGACAGAGTGGGAGATGCAAGCCAGGCAGCCCCAAGGATTGTGGCAAGCCAGCACAAGAATGCTACAGACTTTAGGAGAAGGCATGGCCTGTTGAGACCTTGATTTTGAGTTTCTAATGTTCAAAATGAAAGGCAATAAATTTATGTACTTTAAGCTAACTCATTGTGTGGTATATGTCATAGCAGCCCTGGCAAAGTAACAAGCACATACTAATTTTTGTCTTCATTTTCCTGGGAAGACCATCACACATATGGTAGGACAACACATAAATTATCCCAAAGAAGTCACAATACATTTGAAAGGGTTATCATTTTTTTATCTTATTTTTGTTCTTAACCCGTTTCACTCAATTTTATTTAGTAAAGTGCACACCAATCACCATGAATTCTTCTTCAAAAGAATCCATTGTGGCAAATGGTCTGAGAATGTTGATTAATTTCTATCATTTATGAAAGTTTAATTTCTATTATCTAAATTTGCTTCCCTTTTATTCCTTCTTTTTCTTTCTTCTTGACTTCTTTTGGATTGAATGGGTTTTCTTTTCCTTAATTTCCTTTTTTTTCCTCTATAGTTTGAGGTTATAAGATTTATTTTTATTTGCTATTTTTATGGCTAGTATGGAAATTTTAACAAGCATCGTTAAAGAATTAATATTTTTATCTTTCTGCAATACAATATAAGGATCTTTGAAAGCTTAAAATGATTAACTCTTCTGATATCTGCTGTGATTTAAGCTCTAGCCTGATTTTAATTTAATATCACAAATAAGCAATTATAACTATTATTTTATATATTCAACATGTGTCTAGAGTCATCACATTTAGTACACCAATTTTCTTTACTCACAATTCCTTCGGATATCACAGAACATCTTCTGTGGAATCATATTTTCTTCTAGAATAATATATGTTAATAGTGCATTTCTGCCGGTAGTTAATTTTTTCTCTTAACACTCTCCTTTGTTTGAAAATTCTTTTTTTAATCCTTATTCTTGACAGGTAATTTTCACTGAGTATGAAGTTTTCAGCAAATTTTCAGATTTTATTTTATTTTCTCAGTCCTCTGAGCTATCGGCCCACTCCTTTATGACTTCCACTGTTTTTCTTGTGAAGTTGTCTGGCTGATTATTAATAGATCATATTTTTTTCTCTTTTTCTCCAGCTCCTTTTAAAGTCCTCTCCCCATCTTTGGTATTTTTTTTAAGGTTTATTTTATTTACTTAATTTTTAAAAATTTATTTCCCCCTCCCCCAGATGGCTTTCTTGTCTGTCTTTTCATTGTTTGCTCACCTTCTCTAGGAGGCACAAGGAACCAAACCTGGGACCTCCCAGCATGAGAAGCAGTTGCCCAAAGACCTGAGCCTCATCCACTCCCTGCAGGCTGTGGCATCTGCTGGCTTGTGGCATCTGCTTGCTGTGGCAGGAGCAGAGTCTAGCTCATTGCAGTGGGAAGCAGTGTCTAAACTCGTTGCAGCAGGAGGTAGCATCTAATCTTGTTGCGGTGGGAGGCAGCATCTGCTCGTCTTCTTTTAGGAGGCACCGAGACCTGAACCTGGGACCTCCCATGTGATAAAAGGGGACCCAAGGGGTTGAGCCACATCTGCTTCCCATCTTTGGTATTTTTTAGTTTCATTCTGGTGAATCTCATTGCCCATTTACTTAACTTGTTTAATTTATATTGGCTATCTAAATAAGCGTTAATGACACCCATCGACTCTAGAAAATTCTTGGCCATAATTCTTCAAATATTTCCTCTTCTATTGGAAATCTGATTAGATTTATTTTGCAATTTTCATGTCTCTTGAACTTTATTTTCCTATTTGTTTTTCTCTGTGATGTATTTTGCATATTTACTTCTGACATGTCTGCTGGTTTACTACTTCATACTTTGGCTTTTCTAATTTTTAGTATAATTAATTCATCAAATTACTAATTTGATTATAACTTTTACTTTTAAAGGCATTTTTCTTGATGTTTACAAATCTGCCTTGTAACTTCTCATAATCATTTGCCTTTTCCTTGTGTCCTGCAGTTCTTCCTTTCTTCTTTAAATAACTATACATATTTATTTGATATTTATATTTATATTGGTAATTCTATTGTGTGTATTCTTGAGTTTCTTATTCTGAAGTTTATTATTTCTCCTGATTCTTGCACATGATGAATTGTTTCATTGGATGTTTTCTAATATTCTATTCTCAGAGAATGCATATTTCTTGAAATATTATCACATTGTGATTTATCACATCATATAATATGGTTTATCACATCATATTATCACAATATTATCACATTGTGATTTTCTTTAACATGAATTCCTTCAGAGAAGATTTATATTAAGTTCTGCCAGGTGCTTAGTGACACAACGAATCCAGAGTCCAAGAGAAGAGATTTTTGTATTTGGATATTTTTGGAGGTCACTACATGAACGTTTGCCTGTGGTTAGAAATTCTCAGAATAGAGATTTTTCTTTTACTCCCATATATTTAGGACAAATGCACCGGTGAGTCTTCCCACCATCTACTTTGTGGGGTATGTTTTATTCTAGTTGATACACTGAGTTTGTTGCTCTTAGGGTGTCTTGGCTTTATGTAAATGTCCCCAATCTGATCTTTCACCTTGTATCAGACCCAGGCTTTGTCTTCCGTTCTTGGCTCCTGGCCCATCTAACCCCAAGCTCTAGCTTATTAGAATTGCAAATGCCCTCAGGGAAAATGTCAGCTCAAGATCTCTGGATTCATGTTTCCTTTATTTTAATTGTTCTGAATTAGAAGTATTTTTCTAGTCATTTACTCCTTCTGGAAATGTGTTTGATAGGACGTTTCGACAGATACCTAGTTCCTCTCATTATATTGTAGATTTTAGCCAGGTGACATTTTCCTGTTCCTAATCACAAAATGTGAGGGTAACAAAATTCCAAGTTTAGCATTAATTTATTAAACAAAAACATGGAAATTATAAAACGGGAGCAATTTTCTCAATATCATTTCATAAATACTATATTAAAAAATAAGACCAGAACACATTTATTTCATTTATTCATGGAAGGGACTGACTTGTGCCATGCTCTGTGCTAGGTACTGTGGGCAGCACAAAGATGACTTAGACATGGATTTCTCCCTCTAGAATATTTATTTCAGTACATAAATAATATATACATACAAAATTACCATAAGAAATTTGTTGAAAGATCAAGTGTCATATGAGGGATGCAGAATAAATCCAGAGGAAGGAGAGAATATATACAGATTGGAACCAAAGTTGTGAATAGAAAAATGTAATCAAGCAGTCTAGCATTGTATAAACACCAGTCAAATTCATAAAAGAATAAAGTACATTTAAATCAGTATAATGATTTACAATATCTTTTTCCTAGGATATTATTCATTGACTAACAACATACATTCATCAGCAATTGTGATAGAATCAATTGTAGGAATACATCAAACTACACAAACACTCACCTATAAATATCCTGTTGTGTTCAATTTGCCTTGCTAAGAAAGACTAACTGATGTTTGGGAAAATATAACATAAGGATCTCTGACCTTGGGATCAAATTAAATTTATATATTTAATTACAAATTAAAATATAATGTGAGCTACAGGTGAAACCTGAAGTCAGTATTTGAGAAGTCAAAATTTAAGAAGCAAAAATGTTTAAGTGAATTAGTTAATTATGTAAATAGGAATATTAGATTGAAACAAATTGCCATTTATATAGGTCAAAATGAAATATCAATAATTTCATATGAACCAAGCTGTACATTTTTACTACCCCAGTTACCACTAAAATGTTTGCAGAAGTTTCTCCTACTTTGGAACCTAAATATATGACCTTTAGAGGTTAATTTAAGAGCAAATCTAGATCCTTTTCTTTTGATGATAATTGCGGTAGAGATTCTTCCCTGATATTTCAGAAGCTTCCTTAAGATCCCAGATCTAATTAGAAATGAGGACCAGAGTCAATGATTAAAATGTGGTTTCCTACAAAAACAAAAACTAACAAACAAAACCACCCAGCCTGTAGCTCTGTTCAGGGCCCACTTCTGTTGGTGCCAGCAGGCCTGCCACCATTGTTTAAACCTTGGCAAAGTTCAAAGAGAGCTCATCAATGCACAGTGAGAATTAATGTGCACTACTCATTACCCTGCTGAGATCCTTTGTTAAAACAGTCAATTTTTATGCTATTTGTGAGGTTGTGCAGTTGTAATCCCTGGATAACCGCCAGGAATAACCATAGTAACAAAACACCCAGTGCCCTTCTGTTTTCAAATCAATCTGTCATTGTGTAAAGAATTTTTTGAATTATGATGAATCTTGCTGCTGGCCAGTGTTTTTAGGTCATTCCAAGACTCTAAGTGAATGATGTGCTTCTTCTGTATGTGTTATCATAGACAGACTCATTCACATTCACCTCTCTACAATTATGTTGTGGCTTTTCATTATAAGAGAGGTTGAATTTCCTAATTGAAATAGAATAGATAATAAGGATACAAATAACAATACTAATTTTCTAATGTGCACTTATACTGCCTCTATATAAAGCATGGTGCATTTAAAAAAAGAAAAACTATTTTTTAAACTAATTGATACAATACCACAACTATAAATATATATATATATACATATATACACGTGTATATATTTAGTATACATATACGTGCATACACAGTATATATATGTATATGTGTATATATATATACAGATACAAACTATATATGTACGTATATATGTCTGTGCTAAAAAAAGTTTACAAAGAATAAAAACAGCTGAGTAAAACCAAATAATGTTTTAATGGTCTTAGATTCAGTAGGATGTCAAGGACAGTGACTCATGTTTAAGGGTCAATATGAACTTAGATAATTTAGTGAAGATTTGATTGTGGCTTTATTTATTATTCTCATTGAAATCTATTCTTCAATTCATTACTCCCTAGTACATTTCACTCTATGTTGAAAGATAATCAGTCCACCAAAATATTTTGCTTTTTAAAAAGCCTTTGAAATTGCAGTCAGCAGAATGACTTTGGAGTTGGTCAGACTTAAAATTTCTCTTTTATTCTTTGTTAGAATTATGATCTCAGGCAATTTGCTTAAGACCCCTGAGCCTCACTTTTCTCATCTATGAAAGTGTATTGAGAAAAAAAAAATTCCTGCTAAGGATTAAATGACAGAAAACATCTGAAGTGTTTAGAATAGTGCCAGGTATCTTACAAGCACTTAACGAATGTTATGTCAGTAGTTTTTTCCTGATAGGAATAATACAAAATCTCTGAAACTGATTAACTTAGGCACCTTACTCACTCTCCCACCACCCCACTTCCCACTGAAATTATCAATAGAATAAATAAGCAGGGGAAAACCTGTATTCCCACTGGAATCTAGGTATAGGACCATCCAAATGACAAGTATTTTAATTTTTTTCTATTTGGCCTACTACATGTGAAACTACAGTGATGGAAGTGTAGAGGGTTAATAACTATTCCTATTGTCATAAAACAGCAAGGTGTGTGAGAATTTAGTGGAAAGTCAAGAGAAATCAAAATTTGTATCCCTAGTAGCATTATTTTTACTGAAAATGATTCTGTAGTTAATCTAAACAAATATACCTCACTGATTTATTATTGGACATTGTAAAATTTCTAGACCTCTTTGGTCCATTTAACTCTCCTTGTATTTATTTCCATAATGCTTTGTTTCCCACAACATCGCTCTTGCCCAATTTACCGCTCTTTCCTTTTCTTAGAAACTATTATACTTTTGGGAGCTCACCCTCCTCCATCATTCCTAACCTCTTCATATATTTATATCTTGCCTGGCCTCTCCCCTGTTGAAACCTCTTCTTGTAGTCCTGTCAATGATGGCTACTCTATTTCTCAAACTCCATGTACCACAAGAGGCAGGGACACATCCTCTTGGCTGCCAGGTTCAGGAGAAATGGGCTAACATTCCCATATTATAACCTCAAAATCTCAGTAGGTTATACAATGGAGTTTGTTTCTCATTCCCAGAGCACACAGAACACAAGTCAGCTGAAGTCTCCGCTCCTTGTATTCTCATTCAGTAACCCAAGTTGATGAAGCCACTGCCATGTGGGCTTTGCTGATTATGACAGCAAATGGAAAGGGAGGGGCATGGTGAATTGCACACTGTGTCTTAAAACTTCTTCCCAGAGTTGAAAGCACACCATTTCTGTTTACATTCCACATGTCTCAGCCTCAAGGGAGAGAGGAAAGAAAATCCTCCAGGTACACAGAAAACAATCCCTTTCAGTTGCCATCAGATGTTTCAATTTCCCCTCTGAGGCAAACTTCTTTTCTAAATTGGCTGCACTAGCTATTTTCATTGCTTCGACTCACCAATGATAATTTTTAAACCGACATATCATACAAATTGTTCTAATTAAAGTTTCTAAGTTGCTAAATCCAGTGGATTTTTTTCAGCTTCATTATTCTTCATATGTAAGAAGCTCTTTACTCAATGTTCTACATCCTCCTTGAAGCACTCTTTTTCCACTGGCTTTCATAACATTCTCCATGTTTTCCAATTGACTCTGTTAGGTCACTCCTTACCAGTTCTGTTTGGTAGCTTTACCAATTCTAATTTTTACATGCTGCTGGTGATAATACATATTATAGTAAGCTTGTTCAAAAATGTTTACTCATTTCTTGTTAACATGGTGTGGTAACATCAAGCTTTGACAGACTCACCTTTGCTTAAAGCCCATAGCAATACCCGTGGAAAATAAGCAGAGCAAGCACAGCTAAATCTATGGAACTCAGGGCTCATGAGCCATTAGTAGGGAATGTTGACTTAGAATCATCCAGAATTTAAAAGAGCTCCCTGTGAGATTCAGGTTTGAAACCAGACTTACTGAAACCTGGCTCTGAAGGTGGCTTCCTTACTTATAAAAGAATCATGGAAATATTGGTTGCCTGAGGCTTTGGCTTATTTGAATGTTATAGACCTAAGTGAATGGAAAGACACAGATTCAGCCATGTATGTAGGAATTCTGTCAAGCCCCCTAATTGCTTTTGGACTTGGACTAGATATGATATACACCAGTATCATGGAATATGAACCTCAAATCAGCCTTATAAAATATAGCTATGGATCAGAAGACAGCAGGGGGAGGGCACTGAGTAGAAGGAATAACAGAACCATTCGAAAGGGACCTGTAAGGATATATGTGAGAGAGGGAAAATAAAAGAGAAAAATAACCAAAATGCAAACATATTGAAAAACATGTTCAGATATCTTTTGATATAAAATGTACCCAAAAGAGTAACAATTTGAACATGTATTCAATCCTTATGAAATAAGTTTTGTTTAATCATATGACAAAGACTTTAAAAGAAAAAAAGGCAATATGTCTTTAAAAATCTACATGTTATCTATAAACCAGGAAAATAAATTGCATAGGAAAAATAAATGCAAAACAATAATAGGTGAATCTATTAAGGAACTTAAAGATAATGGAAGTAAAAAAGAAGTATCATTGAAAATAAAAGGAAAAACTCAGTAGACAAGGCATACTGAAAACCAACAATGAGAGAATCAGTTAAATGTGAGGAAATACTGATTAATTGAATCAGCACACAGCACAGAAAGACAAGAACATGCAACATATGAAAGAAGAGCTAAGAGACATGGAATATAGGGTAACACACTGACACATATCTAGTAAAAGTTCCAGAAGAAGACAACGGAAGGAACTGTGAAGAAGAAAGCCACAGATTAATTTCCAATACATATAATGGATAAAATGTTTGTGAGTACTCAGACTATAAGAAGAATTTATACATTTAACAGTGAGGATGGGATGTGGACAGAGACTTGAATTCATGGAAGACGAAAGCTCAGGACTCTATAGATTTTGTTTGGGGATATGAGACTACCTAGAATTCATTAGCTAATGCTGTTACCCAGGTGTTGGGTGAGGGAGTGGACAAAGAGTCTCTCACTATCTTATTTGTTAATGAATGTTTAAAGGCTAAGCCACAAGAGGTAGGATTGAAGCAAACTGCCCAAATGGTTTGGACAGGTGGAGAAAGGTATATTATCATTTAAATTAGGCATAGTTCCAGAGAGAGACAATATATCTGTTGCTGTTTAGTGAAAAGTTTCCCAGAAATGAAATTGATTGTTTTAGGCTAAGGAACTTGCCACCTGATATAGAGCACTGGACCAGCCAAAACTATTGGTACTTTGTTTGATGGAGTGGCAAGCAACTATTGTACAGCTCATAAATGAAAATGAAATGCTTACTGATGCAGAGCCACGCTCTCCCTCCACTTTCCTGATCCCTCTCCCTGACTCTGTTCCAATCTC
>PVKH010033953.1:0-11749 GCA_004027955.1 Chaetophractus vellerosus
CGAGCCGGCCCCCAATACCCCACTTCTAGAAGGTGTTTAAAAATAAGCCACAACAGCAATGAAGGTGTTAAGTTTGCTACCATAGGCATGCTAGAATATCCACAGAAGAGTGACCTAGTTATTTGAATGCTAGGAGGTGAGTTGTCAGTCCAAATAACATATTCAATAATGTGAACAACCCAGTTTTCTGGCAGGCAGTGTGATAAAGAGTAAAGAGCACTTTGTATGGTGTTACTGAGACCTGTGTTTAGGCATTGGCTCTATCATCCACTGGTTGTACAACCTGTTGCTACTTGCTTAACCTCTCTGAATTAAATCCCCAACCCTATCTCACAGAGTTATTTGGAGGATTAAATTATTTAACATATGCAAAGAGAATTAATGTTCAACTAATGTAAATTTAATGATTTTCCCAGAAGTGGAATGATATTACAAGGTTTTTCTGTAGAAAGATTTTACAGATTTACCTGGATCCAGTTGTACCATGACTTAGTAAATTTTTATTTATGTCTGAAAAGAGTATTGCTGAGGAAATGGAAACAAATTTTAATTTTGTTTAAAAAAAAACAACTTTTGTTTCCAAGGACATGAAGCCAAATCACGCGGGGAAGGGGAAATGGATGCAGTTATGTTCACTAGGCTATGCTTTGTGGGATTTTTTAATTCCAGGTGAATGCTCCTTTGGATTCAGCCAAAATGCTGTAACATGCTTCTCTCCAAAGAGTTAATGAAACCAGCTATTCATGAGGAAAAATACAATGTGGAAAAACAGCTTAATTTATTTTCTTAAAAATATTTACTTTGTATTACTTTCTCCTCTAACTTAGAAGAGCTGATGAAAAGATGTCTAAAATTTACCTGAACTGCTTTGTTTGATTATTGCTGGTATGAAAAGAAAAAAATATCTGTAATTCATTTTGTAAAGCCCATTTCCTGTTACTTGGTACAGAGATAGCAGACACATCTAATTGTGTTTGTGTAGTTCCTTAATTTGCATGAAAGAAGATAACATAAATGAAAATCTCAGGAGGAAGACTAATTCAGAACACTAGCCCAGGCAAGCTAATTTGTTATTCATTAAATGCTAATAAATCCAGCACCCATGTTTTATTTGTTTCACTCTATTTGATATTTGAAAAGTCATGTAATACGGTTAAAGTCTACATTAAATAGGTATGTGAAATTAAAGCATTGCTTTCCCTCATGTTTCTGTTTGGCAGATATACAATTATGATAGATATACAATTATTCCTAGAACTAGGCAAACCAAGTAAATCAGTATGGGAAATAGATTTTCTTTCTGTTTGAAAAACAAATTTAATCAGAGTGAAGCTGTCCTCACATGGGTGTTACCTTCAATTTCCACACGACCTAGATATTCTATTTATCAGTCTAGAGTCAAGCCTATTTAAAAATATATTCCATATAGTGAAACAAGATCAGAATTATGTTTCAGTCAACACTGCTTATCTACCACTAAAAGCAAAAGAATTCATAAAATTTATTAACAGTGCTTTGCTCATTTATATAAACTTTAGTTTACAGAGGGATTTAATTAAGAATGGGAAAAGCATTAGATTATTAGATCCAGATATTTACTAATGGTCCATAGGTAGATTATCCAAGGTCTTTTACAGAAGTTGGCTGAGGTCAATTACTTTTAGTTTTGACAAGGGACCATTCCCTCTGGTGGATTATTAAACTATCAGTATAAGATACGAAACATTTTGGTTACAGAGACTCACCCGCATAATTTTTATTCTGGAATGAATAACAGTCTAGTGGACAAGACTCTTAATTTTTAAGCTCATTCTCTTTCTGGTATCCAGATATGGGCTATTTTTTTCCTTTTTAAAATTCAGTTTTATTCACATACCATCCATCCATCCAAAGTGTATAATAAATGGCTCTTGGTATAATCACAGAATTGTGCTTTCATCACCCCAATCAATTTGAGAACATTTTCATTGCTCCAAAAAGAAAAATTCCATACCCTTACTACCCTCTTATTTTTGTCTTTTAGTATTGGTATGGTACATTTGTTACAACTGATGGAAGAGTATTACAATATTACTGTTAACTATAGTCCATATTTGTGTTGGTTGTATTTTTCTCACATACCACCCTACTATTAACACCTTGTAATAGTGAAATACATTTGTTCTAATTCAAGAAAGAACATTCTTATATTTGTATTAGTAACTATAATCAACATCCACAACAGGATTCACTATACTACACAGTCCCATGATTTATCCTCTAGATTTCTTTTTAGTGACATACACGACCCTAAACTTCTTTCAACCATAATCATACCAGTAATTCAGCACTGCTAATTACACTCACAATAATGTGCTACTAACACCTTTATCTATTTCCAAACATTTGCAAACAATCTGATTAAAAATTAAGCACAAGCTCCACATTCTTTACCTTCATTCTATCTCCTGGTAATCTATACTCTAGATGGTTTTTTTTGAGCTATTTTCTGTGTGTATGTGTGGGAAAAAAAGAACAAAGAGAGAAAGATGGTTCATTTCTGGCAATTTAAGGGCCATTTAAGCAAAACATCTAGCTTGGATTTTTCTCACAGCTGCTTAAAAACACTAATTTTTATATTTTCAAAGGCCATTTTAAGAGGCATTAACATGGATATAGCTTCAGATATTGGTGCACATCTAATTGGCAGCTAAACTTTCTTTTAAAAATGCTAATTTTTGAGAGTAGGAGTATGAGGAACAGGTTAGAGAAAAAGCATGAACTGTGGAGAAATACAGAGAAGATTTAAAACCTGACAGCCACTTACTAACATCGTAATGTTTTTTATCTCAGTTTCTTTACAAGTGAAAGTAGAAAGATAATACTTCATATCATTATTGGGCATTCTGTTAAAAACCACTATGTTATTTCCTTGACCATTGGAGGCACTTGATTCATATTACTGATATATTGAAAACTTAGCATATGGCTATCTGAAATCAATTTATTCCTAGTATAGGGATTGCTGGATCATATGGCAGTTCTATATTTATTTTCCTGAGGAACTACCAAATCACCTTCCACAGAGACTGTACCATTTTACAATCCCACAAACAGTGAAGGAGTGTTCCTATTTCTCCAGCACTTGTAGTTTTCTGCTTTTTAAAAAATAATGGCCATTCTGTATGGTGTGAGATGATATCTCACTGTAGTTTTGACCTTCATTTTCCTAATAGCTAGTGATGCTGAACATCTTTTCATGTGTCTTTTGGCTATTTGTATTTTCACTTTGAAAAAAATGCCTATTCAGTTCTTTTGCCTGTTTTTAAACTGCTTTGCTTATTTTGTCATTAAGTTGTGTGGTCTCTTTATATAATGTGAGATAAATCCCTTGTCAGATAGATATATGCTTTCTGAAGATTTTTCCCATTGCATTAGCTGTCTTTTCACCTTATTTAAAAAACTGTTTAAAATACAAAAGTTTAATTTTGAGGCAGTCCTATTTATCTATTTTTTCCTTTTGTTGCTTGTGCTTTGGGTGTAAGGTCCAAGAAACCACCACCAACCACAAGATCTTGAAGATGTTTTTCTACATTTACTTTCAGGAATTTTATGGTTCTAGTTTTTATATTTAAGTCCTTGATCCATTTGGAGTTAATTTTTGTATAAAGTGTGAGATAAAAGTCTTCTTTCTTTCTTTCAGATATGGATATCCAGTTTTCTAAGCACCATTTGTTGAACAGGCTGTTCTGATCCAGCTCAGAGGGTTTGACAGCCTTGCGAAAATCCCTTGACCATAGATATGAGGGTCTATTTCTAAACTCTCAATTTGAGCCTATTGGTCAATCTATCTTTAAGCCAGTACCATGATGTTTTTAACACTGTAGCTAGATAATATGCTTTAAAGTTGAGAAGCGAGAGTCCTCCAACGTCTTTCTTCTTTTTTAAGATATTTTTGCCTATTTGGGGACCGTTACCCTTCCAGATAAATTTTAAAATTGGCTTTGCCAATTCTACAGAGAAGGATATTGGAATTTTTACTAAGATTGTGTTAAATCTGTAGATGAGTTTGGGTAGACATGACATCTTAATGATATTTAGTCTTTTAACCCATGAACACAGAATATACTTCCATTTATTTAGATCACCTTTGGTTTCTTTTAGCAATGTCTTAATGTTCTTTTGAATAAGTCTTTGGTTAAATTTATTCCTAATATTTGATTCATTTAGCCACTATTGCAAATGGATCTTTTTTTCCTGACTTCCACCTCAGATTGCTTATTAGTAGTTGTAGCAATTTGGTATTATTTATGAATTCCAAAAACAGTTATTGGATTATGTTTGTAAACTGGTATGTTCTTCTGGGTATATTAGATTGTATTAGATCCAGAGGTTTCACTTTTACTTGATTAAATAATGATTAAGTTCTTTGATTGGGCTATGTCAGTAGGATGTTGAGTCTCTGCCCCCTTGGTGGGAGGGAACTCACAGAGAAAATGACAAGGCAGAGTAGTTAGTTGGAATTTTAATGCTGCAGCCCCAGGAATACCCAGAGAAGCAGATGCATGAGGAAAGACAGAAGCCCCCATTAGACATGGCAAAAGCCCTGGGAAGAGAGATGAGCCGTTCACCTGATAGTTTACAGCTGGCCTTGTGGAGAGGGCAGATCAGCTGAGCCTGGAGAGAAACAGGCCCTGGGAGAGAGAGGAGACTTATCCCCATCTACAGATGATATTAGAAGAAGCTGAGACCATGGAGCCTTAAGAGGAACAGGAAGGCTGAACATCGGCAGCCATCGTGCTCCAATACATGGCAACAGACTTTGGTGAGGGAAGTAACTTACGCTTTATGGCCTGGTAACTGTAAGCTTCTACCCCAAATAAATACCCCTTATAAAAGCCAACATATTTCTGGTATTTTGCGTGAGCACTCCTTTGGCTGACTAATACAGTAGTGTATAGAAACACTCTTGATTTTTGCATATTAAGCTTGTGTTGCACCACTTCGCTAAAATCATCTCTAAGTGCTAATAGTTTTGCTATAGATTTTTTGGGATATTCTAAGAGAAGGGTCGTATCTTCAGTGAATAGCTAATGTTTTATTCCTTCCTTTCTTATTTGGGTGCCTTTTCATTCTTTTTTTTGTGCCCAATTGTTCTAACTAGAGCTTCCAGCACCATGTTGAATAACAGTGGAGAGAATGGGTATCTGTGTCTTGTTCCTGATCTCAATGAAAAAAAATTCAGTAGAGAAAGACTGAAATTAATTTAATTATCCTTAGATTTGTCTATGGTCTTTCCATTAATAAATTAGAGCAGAGCTTTATCTGTTATGTTTACTATTGTTTTTTTAGCAACTGAAACAGGCAGAGTCTGATACATGGTACTTTCAATTAATACATGCTAAATCAATGAATGATTTACTAACTAATCCTGAGCTATTATATTATTGATTTTGTATAAATTCTGAAGTTATTGGGAACTGTAATCTAGTGTGTTTTCTAAAGATTCCCCTAGCATAACTTCTGTCTCAGGATATAAGAAACATCAGAAAAAAATATTCTTAAGATGTAATTTTCAAAAACTGTTCTTCCCATTTGGCTTCTCTTTATTTTATTTCATTTTTTATCTTAATAATACAATTACATTTAGCCATGTTATTAAAGGATGAAATACTTTTGAAAGTGAATAGCAGTTTGATAGCTGCTATAGATTGAATTATGTATCTCAACAAAAAGAATTTTCTTAATCTTCATCTGCATTCCTGTGGGTGTGAATTCAATGGGCTTTTGAAGATGCTATTTTTAGTTAAGGAGTGGCTTTCCTGAATGGTGGTGAGTCTTAAGCCCCATTACTGGAACCCTTAATTAGCAGAAACAATTTGGAAGCACTGTTAGATAAGACCACAGGAAGAAGCTGGAAGTCAGGGGAAACCTGAAGAGCAGATACAAGGATTGAGAGATTGCCATGTGATGGGAAGCAGAGATTTAAACCAAGGTACCCCAAAGTTTGCAGCCAGTGAGCACCAGAATGCTACAGATTTGGGGAGAAAGCATGGCCTTGCTGACACTTTGATTTTGGACTTCTAGCCTCTGAAACTATGAGGCCGTAAATTCCTGTAGTTAAGACAACTCATTGTGTGGTATTTGTCAGCTCAGCTTGACAAACTAAGAGAGTAATCTTTGGAAACATTTTCTCAAAGTGGTAAGCTTACTTCCACTAACTAAATAAACCTACTCTTTCTGAGTTCAATTTGATTTATTGTTATTATTTCATGGAAAACATATATTGCAATATGAGTTATATTTTTAAACATACAAATGCCAATGAGCTATTAGCAACTCAGAAAAAAATATTTCTTAATCCCTTTGACCTCATTGATAAAATCCAAATTACTTCTTGACATCCTCAAAGAACCACTACTAAGAAAGTAAAATTTAAAAAAAACATAAAAAATAAGTTCTATCATGTTTATTGTGTGGACCCTGTAACTTATTGAAATATTCATGACAAATTTAATAAAATAATGATGGAGAAATGTGTGATGGACAATGATTTCACTGGGTTATTTGACAGTTCAACATTTTCCCTGTGTATCAAATTAGAGTGAATGCTTTAATTTCTTAATGAAGATTTTACAAAAAGGCTAAAAATTCATTCATAATTTGCTTATAGTTGCTGCAATGACAAAGATGTCACAGGCTTTTCTGAGGTTGAAATTGCAATAAAATTTGATCAAGACATTTTAAGTACCTGTAAGTGAGTACTGTATGGTTTTTAATCACTACCAATTGACAAGTGCTGTTCTATCTATCCTGGTAATAATGAAGAAAGTTCCCCTGAATTTACTACAACCCCAATCTTCCCAGGCCAAAACCTGGCAAGTGATAGAAAGCTTCAGATATTTTGTAAATATGAGAAGAGAGAGGACTTGTTCCCTATTGTATTAGTCAGGGTTCTCCAGAGAAACAGAACCAACAAGATTATAATATAAATATAAATAAATATAAATTATTTGCATATATGTCAATATGAAGGGACTTATAGGAATTGGCTCACAAGAACAGTGGAGATGGCAAGCTTGAATTCTGTTGGCTGTGCTGCAAGTTGGTAACTCCAATGAAGGTTTTGATGAATTCCCAAGAAAGTAGAGATAGAAATTCTTCTTTCTGACTCCTGAAATTGTCAGTTCTCCCTTTAAGGCCTTCAACTGATTTAATGAAACTTCTCTCATTGCTGAAAGCAATCTCCTTTGTTGACTGTGGATGTAATGAGCCATAAGTGCAACCAACTGACTAATGATTTACATCCTATCCAAAAATTACCCTCACAGAAACAATCAGGCCAGTGTTTACTTGACCAAACAATTGGACACCATAACCTAGCTAAACTGATAAATGAACTTAATATAACACCGCTTACTATTTGCAAAACTCTGGCAATATCATTGACAGGTTAGGAAGAAAGGGCATGAGTTGTCCACCAGATTTCTTTGGCCCATTGGGCACATGAAAGCAGCAACATGGATAGCTTGGGTGGACTGACAGATTTGGAGACAGCTCATCATTTTGGGGAGAAAGATGCAGAATGCATTGTCTAAACAACCTAAAGTCATAGAGAACTGTTATGTGATGCTCAATTACCAGATATAATGCATGATCACTTAAGTACAGTCATCCAGGACAAATCCTGGCACCCAAAACCTCATGGGATGACCTGTCACGCAAATGGAGGTCTCTTCTTTACTTCAGCTGTCATTGTCTCTTACCCAGATTATTGCTGTACCACGTTGTATTAATCAGGGTTCTCTAGGGAAACAGAATCAACAGGAGATATCTGTCAATAATATGAGATTTTATAAGAGTCTCTCTCATGACTGTGGGGATGCACAACTCCAGGTTCTGCAGAAAGGCTGCAAACCAGGGGCTCCAATGAAAGTCCAATGAAGGTCCTTGTTGAGTTTCTGGGAGATGTTAGCTGTCCAAAGATGAGCTGGGAAATTCTCTCTGAATGCTGAAATCACTTCCCCTTTTAAGGCATTCAACTGATTGGATAAAACATCACTCATTGCTGATGACAATCTCCCTGATTGATGTAGATGTAATCAGCTATCTATGCAGTAAACTCATTGGTGACTAAAGTCCATAAATGACCTTGTATTACAATTATCCCAGTGCTTGCTTGACCAAACAACTGGCACAGTTACCTGGCCAAGTTGACAAATTAGCCTAACCATCACACCCCTTAACTGTCTTCTACTTCTCATACCCATTTCTTAAATTCTTTCTCTAAAATGATGTGATCTTTAAAGTTAATCCATTGTATACCTCATTGGTAAAAAGATATTGAACACCTGATACTTATATTTGCATGTTTAAAAATCATATGTATATTTTACTATACTACTATATTATATATCAGAATAATATAAATTATGAAGAGAATAAGATGTACAGATACATATAAATAAATTTTTTATAAAATTTCCTTCCTCCTACAATGTCTTTATACATTAGTACAAGCCACTTTGTAGACCTCTAGAAAACTATGTTGCAGTGATACTTCTAAAAAAAACAAATTAATCTTTCTCTGTCTTAAGATCATTAACCTACATTTCATCTCCTACAGAATAAATAATAAAATTCTATGAATAACCCAAGTATGTCCCTCTCTAGTCTATTTCTCCAGCCTCATCTCACTCTAATGCATCCAATTCTTTACAATTCATTTCCAGAATTCATTGAATAACTACTATGAGTGCATATACAGATCGACACACTTCCTCCATAATTTTAAATTTATTTCTTACTTTCTGTCCTCTATTGTAGTGTATAAGCTTCTGGTAGAATAGGTCACAGTCATCTCTCTCTTTCTTTCTCTCCCTGCCCCCTACCTTAGTTTATTAAATATAGTGAGTACTCAATGAACATTTTCATTTTCCAACTTTGGCAACAGAATTATATGTTAAATATCCATATTATGTTTATTAAAAAACATACATGAATATAATTTAAAGAGAATGCTTCATTATTATATTTACTTATGCCATCTATTATTAGTACAAGAAATGTTCTTTTGGGCCTTGTAGAAGTTTGGCTTTATTTCTGAATTCCAAAATTAGATATTGGGTTATGTTTGTGAATTGGTCTGTTCCTCTGGGCGTGATTATATTATGATTAGGGCTTTCATTGGGCCAAGCAAGATGTTGGCAGCCATCTTGCTCCAACACACGGCAATAGACTTTGCTGAGGGAAGTAACTTGTGCCTTATGGCCTGGTAACTGTAACCTTCTACCCCAAATAAATACCCTTTATAAGAGCCAACAGAATTCTGGTATTTTGCATCAGCACCCCTTTGGCTGACTAATATAGACCTGAACCACAAGAAAGTACCTATAAAGAGCCATCAAAGCAATCACCTTTTGTGGGGGTCAAAAGCCAAAGATTGGATATTACTACCAATCTCACCTCTTCTACTCTCACCATTCTATTCAGCATTTTACTGGAAGTTCTAGTCAGAGAAATTAGGTAAGAGAAAGAAATAAAAAGCATTGAAATTGGAAAGGAATAAGTAAAATCCCCTATTTGCAGATGATATGAAAAAAATTCCTGAAAAATTCACAACAAATATATTAAAACTAAATATATGATTCAGCAAAGTTGAAGGTTATGACAAGCACCCAAAAATCAGTGACTTTTCTATACACTAGTATGAACCATCTGAAAAGGAAATCAAGAAAAATATCCTATTTATAATAGCAACTAAAAGAAAAAAATATCTAGGAATAAATCTAACCAAGGGGCAAAGCTCTTGTATGTGGAAAATTATAAAACATAGCTGAAATAAATTAAAAAATACCTAAATAAATGAAAGGACAGTCCATGTACATAGATTGGAAGACTAAATATTGTTGAGATGTCAATTCTACCAAAGAAATTTACATATCCCATGCAATTCCAATAAAAATTCCAATGGCTTTCTTTGCAGAAATTGCAAAGCCAGTCATAAAATCCATATGAAATGGTAAGTTGCCTTATTCTTAAAACCAAGTTGAAAAAGAAGAATGAAATTGGAGGACTTGCACTTCCTGCTCATAAAACTTATTACAAAGTCATGGTAATCAGAACTGTGATACTGGCACAAGGACAGACATATAGGCCAATGGAGAGTTCAGATATAAACCCTCACTTGTATGGTCAATTGATTTTTAAAAAATAATAATCATTATTCTAGTTTGCTTTTTAAAAATATTTATGTTTATTAATTTCTTTATTTATCCATGCCCTCACCCCAGTTTGCGCTTGCTGTCTGCTTTCTGTGTCCATTAGCTCCACGTTTCCTCTGTCTCTGCTTTGTCTCCCATTTTTGCATCATCTTGCTGTGCCAGCTCTCTATGGCCATGGGCCATTAGCTCTCTGTGGGTGAGGGCCAGCTTGCCCTAACCAGGACACCCCAAGAACCGAACTTAGGCCCTCCCATATGGTAGACAGGAGCCCAACCACTTGAGCCACATCTGTTTGCCTGATCAACTGATTTTTGACAGGATTGCCAAGTCTACTCAATGGAGAAAGAAGTTTATTTAATAAATGGCACTGAAAACACTGAATGTCCACATGCAAAAGAATGAAAGTGGATCCTTACCTCATATCATATGCAAAAATTAACTAAAAATGGATCAAAGGCAGATATAAGAAGGAAAACTATAAAACCCCTAGAAAAAAACATAAGGGAACATCTTCAGGATCTTGTATTAGGCAATGGATTATTAGATTTTACACCCAAATCATGATCAACATAGAAAAAATAGATAAACTGGACTTCTTAAAAATTAAAAACTTTGTGCATCAAAGATATTACCAAGAAAGTGAAAGGATCACCTAGAGGACAGAAAATATTTTGTTGCCAAATTTCTGATAAGAGGTTAATATTCAGAATACATAAAGATATTAACAACAAAATTAAAAATTAATTAAAAATGGGCAAAAGATTTGAATACACATTTATCTAAAGAAGATATACAAATGGCTAATAAGCACATAAAAAGATGCTCAGCAGCAGCAGTGCTTGGAAAAATGCAAACCAAAACCACAATGAGATAACACTTCGCATTCACTAGAATTACTAATGATAAAAAATCAGAAAATAACAAGTATTGATTAGGATGTGGAGAAATAGGAACCCTCATATTTTGTTGATGGGAGTGTAAAATGCTGCAACTATTGTGGAAAACAGTTTGGTGGTTCTTCAGAAAGTCAACTGTATTACCATATGACCCAGCAATGCCACTTCTAGATATAGACCCAAAGAATTGAAAAAAGAGATTTGAACACTTATTTGCATACTGGTATATAGTAGCATTATTCACAATTCCCAAAAGATAGAAGCAACCAAATTGTCCATCAAGAGATAAATGGCTAAACAAAATTTAGTATATGCATACAATGGAATATTATTCAGCCAAAAAAAATGAAGTTCAGTTACATGCTACATGCAACACGGATGAACATTGAAGACATCATGTTGAGTGAATTAAGCCAGCCACAAAAGGACAAATATTGTATGACCTAACTTATATTAAATAATTAAAATATTCAAATTCATAGAGTCAGAAATTAAAACACAGGTTATTAGGGACAGGTTTTGGGGTGAGGAAGGCAGAAAGAATGCTCAATTTGTGCAGTTTTTGTTTGGGTTGATAGAAAGTTTTGGTAATTGTAGCCATTTGGTGTAATTATGAATTCCCAAAATTGATGCTTGTAAACTGATCTCTTC
>PVKH010033954.1:0-11945 GCA_004027955.1 Chaetophractus vellerosus
TTATATTTAATGGCTACCTCACACTGATTCCTTTATCCAATCTCACATATGCCTTCTGCATTGCCATTTTTATACTGTTCCTTAATCTTGGAAGTCTTGCATGCAAGATAAATACATTCCTCAAAGTCAAATTCGAATGCCGTCTCTCTCATTTGGCCTTCCTTCTCTGCCCCTAACCTAGGATTTCTCTCCTATCTCAGGACCTGGAGCACTGGATGTCTTTATTGAGGCACTCACGACTTCTTTCTTTGAACTGTAATTATTTACACATGTCCATCAACCCAGCCACTTGACTGCAAGCATGTTTAGGGAAGGGTTGTATCTTACCCTATCAGCAACCCCCAAGATATTAATGCTGTGCCATGCAGGTGGAAGAATGAAACAGTGAATGAAGTGATAGAAAAAGAGACTCCTGGGGTTTTAAGGAGGATGCCCCACCTTGGATCAAGCTACCCTCTGAAGTGAGGTCTCTAGTGTCACCCACCCTCTACCTGGGAAGCACTTTCTGTTGACTTCCCACCCCACTGTAAAGAGAGCTACACATGAAACTCATTTCTCGTTTGAATCAGGACATACGCCGGGCCTGCGGAAGACAAGGATGTCTTCCTAGGGTAGATAATTTAGGAAGAGATTTTGGAAGAAAAGCCAGGCGAGATATCCCTTGGGGTAGAAGAGGAAGGGAAGGCCTTCCAGGAAAGAGGTGTTACTAGAGCAGCGGAAGGAGTGTTGAAGTTGTGGAGGACAGCGAGTAGTTGCCCTCAGCTGGAGCAGAAGCTCCACAATAAGAAATAGGATGTGAAATGGGAATGGAAAGGGGCTAGTGCTGGGGCCCCAAAGACCAGACAAAACAATCAGGTACTTCTTTCTCTGGGGCTCACTGCTCAGCTCAACCTCAGGTACCCACTTGCTAGGAGGAGTTTAACGTCATCATTAAGGGTGTGGATTCTAGAGTGAGCGTGCCTGGATTATAATCCTAGCTCTAGCACTTGCTAGTTTATGTGGCATTGGAAAAGGAATTTAACTGTGCCTCAGTTTCCTCATCTTTAAAATGGGAAGAACAAGAGTACCTACTATATAAGTTCATTGTAAGCATTAAATGAGTAAAGCACTTAGAATAGTGCTAGGGCTATATACAAGCTAATTATTTTATTATTCCAGGGGAGTCCCCAAAACCAGTGTCTGTAATGGTTTGACAGTTTTATGTAATTATGAATTCCAAAAATATAAATTGAATCATGCTTGTAGACTAATCTTTCAATCTGGGCGTGATTGGGTTGTGATTGGGGCGTTAACTGCCAAGTCCGTGGGACGTTGAGCCCCACCCCTCGGTGGGTGTGGTCTCAAGTATAAAACACAAGACAAAAGACAGAGATTGGGGAAGCAGATTTTTGGGATGCAGTCTTGATGTTGGAGAGGGCCATTCGCGTGATAGTCTACAGCTGACCTTGTGGAGGAAGCGCTAAGCCCCCGGAGAGAAATGCAGCCCCGGCAGGAGAGGAACCCAAAGGCCTGAGCCCTGGCGGAGGTCGGCAGCTGTCTTGCTCCAACACGTGGACTTCGGTGAGGGAAGAAACTTATGCTTTGTGGCCTGGTAACTGTAAGCTTCTACCCCAAATAAATACCCTTTATAAAGACCAACCAGTTATTGGTATATATTGCGAAGGCACCCCTTTGGCTGACTAAGACAGTGCCCATTACATGGCATCATAAAATTGTTAGTTTCAGAACTCTGGATACCTATACCAAAGCGACCTTTTTACATTCTTAATAATGGTATGCTGGGTGGCACCAGACCCAGGGGAAACGGTAAGCCAGAGATGCTCAGATCATTGGACACAGAGCCCCCAAGAGTCCAAAGCCAAGTGTGGATTCCCATGCTGGGTCCTGATGTGGGCAGAGCACCCAGGGAAGGCATCTGAGCCAAGTAGCAGGCAGACATCACCAGCTCCATTAGGGACAGGATCCAGGGAGAGAATGAGGGGTCAATCCAGGGGAAGTAAAAGCTGGGCTGCCCATCTCCTGCCCTGGCCCCGCAGCTGATTGCTGGGGAAGGTACTGAGCTGGGGCCTCATTAGTAAGAGGAAGCAGACTTTAGAGCCTCCGCAAGCTTGTGCCATCTCAGATACACTCTGAGAAAGTCAGTAAACAGGTATTTGGGGAGGCTTTTTTGAAATCCCTGGGAACACATTCTTAGCCAAGAATCTAAGTTGAGAGAAAGGAGCTGCCAGCTTGTGAAAGGGGCTGAGTATTATAAAGAGCGTACTACATCCCCCTCTGGGAAAGAGGACTGACACAGCAAAGAAACTTAATGAGACTCAATATCCTGCTTCCTCTCCTGGCTCCAGTGCAGGGATTGGAATGCAAATCTCTGGAGTCCGGGAGGTTGTTTGATGCGGGGTAAAAGGCGAGGTAGTTTGCAGCAAATGTTTGTTAAGTTTTCCTTGGGCTTAAAAGGCCAGCAGGGGCCTTCCCTTGCAAAATAAGAAAGAAGGGAAAAACAAAGCCTGGATGTGGAGCTCTTGCAAAGTTTCCCTTTTAGTTAATTGTTCAGAAACTATCAAAAAAGGAGCCCCCAGTGCTGATGTGATGCTGTCAGCTCTTCTGAGTTCCCGGATAGGGCTGAGCTACACAGTCTGCAGGACACAACTTTCCAAGCAGAGGACATGCCAGCCAACATGGAGAAACAGATTCCCTCCCCTCTGCATGTCTGGAAAAGTGCTGTCCCTTTTTAGTTACTGGGAAGTGGAGAGGAGGACGTGGTTAAAAAAAAATTCCGAGTGGTTTAGGGCGGGGGTGGGGGATGGGGAGTGGAAATGAATATTATTTAAGTTCCTCCCACATGCCAGATACTAAACAAGGAACACAATGCATAAATTATTAAGAATGCTAGGATAAGATTCTAACCTTAGCTGAGACAATACATGATTAATTGGTATTAAAAAAAGAAAGAAAAGGCTTATAGTCAAAAAAGCTTAGGGTCAAATCCCAGTTCTACTAACAAGCCAGGATGTCCGTTTCCTCCTCTATTAAAACAAGATTGCTGTTAGGTGGATGAGATAAATATGTGAAAGTTCCTAGCACAGAGCCTGGTACACTGTAGGTGCTCAATAAATTTTTGTTCATTTATTAATTTGCCTAAAGGGATTGCAGGCATGGGACAAGAATGGGATTTGGAACTGCAGACCTGACTTTGGGTTTGACTTTGCCACTTATCAACTGCATGACTTTGTACAAGTCATTCAGCCTTCCCAGGCTTCAAATTTCTCCTACTTGTGACTGAAAGAACAAGTCTACCAAGGAGGAGTATTATGAAGGTGAAATGAAATAATATCTGTAAAATGCTTAGCACGGTGCCCAGCCCTTTGAAAACTCTCTGTAAACATAGTTGATAATGTTTAGAGCTTTAGACCTTTGGGGGATAGGGGTGGTGGTAGGAAGAGGCAGGAAGAGATTAGCATCCCAGGCAGTTAAATGGTTACATGTACAGATATCAAATATCTTAACCTGATCTTGCATTCAAGTATAATGATATAACTAGCCTGGCAATTCCAAAAGTGAAAGCCCATCACCTAATTGAGCTTTCATTATAAATAGTGAGGGCCAAGGAGCAGGAGACAGGCTGCAAGACTGTTCCTAGGAATCTACTGGGCACCTACATAGAAGCCTGCTGGTCTTCCCAACTCGGGAGGACAGAGTGTATTGGGGCTTTGAGAAATTTGTTTCTACTTATGGTACTATAACAGCCAACTCAGAAAACATAGCTCACCCACCACTCACTGCAAGGAGGAATGTGTTGGCACCACAGACCACACACCAAATCATATTGCTGAAAAATGCTAAACAGTCTCACTAGATTGCAGACACGGTGATGTCACATTTAGGGGAAGGAAGAGGCGGGAGAAAGGAAAAGGCAGCTGACTCTTCTGTCCCACCCACAGGGACCTGTCCTGGGGGCCACTTCCCTCCTGATTCCTTGCCCTGTTTTATTTCCCGCACTTGGCAAGCTGGGAAGTTGGGATGCTCCAAGCTTTTGCAGACTCATCTTTCATCTCCAATGACAGTTTGAGTTTATTAAGAAGTAGGTGCTGCCTCTTCCCTGCCAGGTCTTGGGGAAGGTTGAAGTTGATTAATGCTCATGAGGCCAAGAAGAAGAGGGAGGAGCCTGTAGTGCAATCACTGCACAGAGAGGAAAATGATGACAAATGGGCATCTGAAGGGCAATGAGGGGCACAGAGGCAGCTCTGTGGAAACAACCCCCTGTAGACCACACTATCTGAAGGTTACATAAACACAGTCAGTCCAGGGTCTTGGTTTGAAAGGACTCAGTCAAAGTTCAATATGTTTAATATCAATGTCTTTGTTCAGGACAGTCTTGGGTTTTGGAAAACATCATATGAAATGATGGCTGGTTGCCAATTTACCTTCCAATGCTTATTTGACTTGGGTAAACTGAGTGCTGAAAGGAGGTGACTTGGGAAAACTGAATGGAATTTTAATTCTCCCAGAGAATAGCCACTGAAGGGTTGAGAGTTGATTACCTTCAGCATGGCTAAGAGGAGATTCCAGTCCATGCCTCCACCGCTCTACTTACTAAGTATGTTGAATTTGAAAAAGTCAGTGACCCCATCTGAGTCTCATTCCGTGACACTACCAGATATTTATTGACCAATTTAACTATGTACCAGGAATGATGTTGAGGATCCCAAGAAGAATAAGACATGGCCCTTGCCTTCAAGGAGCTTGAAGTCCAGTCTATCTCCTGGTATCAGACATTATCAGAGTGTCGTGGCCTCACCTGTCTCTTGTCTCACTGTCTCACCTGCCCTGAAACTTCCAGCTTTATGTGAGCTCCAACTGACTTCAAATAGGCACGATCTGAAATTGCTTTGCTTCATGTCCATGCTGGACAGCTCTTGCCTCCTACCTCAAAGTGTTCCTGCTGACATTAAAGTTTGGAATATTTTGGGACTTTGCTTGGTACCCCTACATGTGCAACCCAGGAATGTAGGGGAGTTAATGCCTCATGGGATAAAACTTTGACCACTACAAGATGGAGTCAGTGGATACATTTTCTCTATTTCTCTCCCTGGATGACTTGTGCTAAGATGCAGTATACGTGGCTTCTTGGAAATTGTCCTGTGAAATCAAGTAATCAGTTACACTTAGCAGCAGCCAGTTGGTAATGCATCTTCATAGTAGCTCTCCATTTCCCCCCACTTCACTCCCCTTGATCTCACCTCCTGGGGTTTTTCTCCCTAACAAAGTAACAGAACATAAGCCTTTTCTTCAGGCTCTGTTTACTGTGGAACCCAGGCTGAGACAGTTGGTATCAGGAGTGCCCTAGAAAGTAGACCCCCGGGAGAGGATTTTGGAGATGGATTACTCAGAGTCTGATGGACCCACTGATGTTAGCAAGGAGGGAAATGATCATTTGTAGCATGCAGTGGTATAAAAATACCAAACTTTTATCTCTTGTTTATTGGGATGAAGCGCAAGGCAAGGCTTTGAAATATGTGGTGACTATTGTGCTTGAAAAGTATGGGAGCGTTGATAAATATATGGCATGAGCTGGCTTTTGTTAACTGTATTGATTAAAGAAAATGATAGGCTTAGGAAAGCTAACTGCCAACTCAAGGCACAGTGTGAAAGCCAGAGGTCCTCTATGGCAACTCTAAGGAGATGCTAATCTCTTGAAGCTGTAGGATGCACAGTGCTGAAAATCAAGTCCCAGATCTAATTGTGAGGGTGCTGTAACTGCCAAGGAGAATAAATGTACAGCCTCTACTCTCTTCCATTAAAGTTATGGGTAGAGAGGAAAAGGGATGAATTTTGAAAGCTGGAATGGGGACATCTTGGTGGGCAAGCCTGAAAATATTGAACCATCAGATTCCCCTGAATTCTACAAGCTGGCGAAAGCAGTTCCCTTTCCCTTGTCAGAGGAGTAACAACTTCACCTGAGGCAGGTGTCTTGCAAGATAATGACACTTCTCAAAATCTTCTGCTATCCGTCAATGTCTCCAGGACAATAACCCGGGTCAGATTTCAGCACAGCCCAAGCAGGGAAGTTCAGTCCCCGGTCTGGGAGGAAATCGCTTACATGCTATTAGCTAGACTTGCTAATTTGTGCTAGCAGGTATCTGGGTAACATGTGTGGAAGTGGATCTTTGTGGGCAAAAGTGAAATAGAAGGATAGATAAGAAATACTTTTTGAATTGGGGAAATTCACCTATATTCAGGCAAGGACACCTAGAGCCTGTCCGGACAGTCTATTGGGATGACTCCTTGAAACTTGGACATGATGGTGGTCTATAGTAAATCAAGTGGTGATTTTGGAACTTTCGGGCTGTAGTATTGAGAAAGGGGTCACAAGACTCAGGAAAGTGGGAATGTTAGAAGGAATATACTACATAAGACCTGAGAACTTATTGCCTGACTATGTTCCCCAGGATTGCTCAGAAGACAGTCCCTTCATTAGGGCATTAAGGAATTCTTAGGTGAGGGGGGCACTAGCATCATTAAGGAGCATAGTGGTGCTTCCTCCGAAAGCTGAAATTGCTGATGGAAGATGCTGCCATGGAACTGTGATTACTAGTATCAAGGGATTTGATGGTATTGAGGAATGGTAGAGGTTAAGTGGCTGCACTTCACCGTCAGCCTCATGGTACACATAATTACTGCAATGGACAGCAAAGGCAGATGAGGTATTAGGGTGCTTTGAACATCAAGAATCTGTGGCAATGGTAGAGGGGTGCTGATAAATGTTTAACCACCAGCTCTCTGAAAAAAAAAAAAAACTCCAAAGCAATCTGATTTGTAGCATTTGCCAATTTCCTTGGTATAAATACTCCCACCATGACCATTTTCAAGTTACCAATATGACTTCGCTGAATGCACAGTTGGGAAGAGATATGCACAATTGGTTCTTGTGAGCTGATATGAATGAACTCCAGCACACCACTGGGCAATGGCTAACCAAACTTGGTGCTCTTACAGTCATCTAGAGTGTTTCTTGACTTGTGTGCAGGTGTGTGTATGAGCAAGAGCTGGTGAGAAGTAGATTGTCATTCATCTATCAAAATGGAAAATCACAGCCCCTTGGTTTCTCAGTCTAATGCAGCACATGGGCCCAGAGCCCATTGACTGAAGAAGAGACTGGGTCTCCTTGAGGAATGACTCTGCAATGATACTCCAAGTATATGTAGTAAATATTCCTCCGACCTTTCCAATAGGGACATGTGGCCATTTGACAGGGTATATGTACACCAGGGAAAGGAGAAGACCCTGATTTTTCAAGAACTGTTTGATATGGGTTCTGAGCTGACACTGACCCCAAGGACCTGAAATACCATCATAGTCCTAAGGTTAGAGAGGGACTGTATGGAGGCCAGGTGATAATTAGAATCCTGGCCTTAGTCCAGTTCACAATGGGTCCATTGTGTCTGCAGAATAGTTATACCCCTGATCTCCATGTGCCTAACTGGAATCGATGTACTCAGAAGCTGGCAGAGCCCTCACATTGGTTCCCAGGCCTATGAAGTAAGTCATCATGCTAGTAATGGCCAAGTGAAAGTCTCTGAAATTGTCCAACCCCCACCCTTTGCACTTATCAAGATAAATCAGGGGAACGGATGTAGCTCAAATGGTTGAGTGCCAGCTTCCCACATATGAGGTCCCGGGTTCAATCCCCATCCCCAGTATCTAAAAAATGATATAATCAGAACCACAGTCCAGGAGAAATTGAAGTTAATGACACCATCAAAGACTTAAAAGATGTAGGGGTGATTTTCTCATCATTTCCTCACTTACTTTACCTATCTGGTCCCTGCAAAAACCAATGGGTTAAGGCATTTGGCAGTAGACCACCATAAACGTAAGTAGGTAGTAATCCCAATCATAGTTGCTGTGCTGCTTGTGGTATCTTTCTTGAGGCTAACACAGCCTCTGGCACTTGGTATGCAGCTATTGAGCAGGCAAATGTAATTCTCAAGCCCCATCAATAAGTGAATCAAGAGCAGTTACTTGCTTATGACAGAGATAGCAGTATGCATTTACTGTCTTCCTCCAGAGCTATATCAATTTTTCTGCTCTCCTTGATATTGATCATCTAGGAATTCCACAGAATATTATTATGGCCCACTATTAATGGAATCTTGCTAGCCAGACTCAGTGAGCAGGAAGTGGCAACTGCTCTAGATGCTCTAATAAGACTCATGCATACTGAAGGATGAGAGATAAACCACAGGAAGATTCAGGGGCCTGCCATATTGGTGAAAGTTTAGGGGTGCAGTGGTCTGGGGTGTGCCAGGACATTCTCTCTAAGTTAAAGGTTAAGTTACCATGCTTTGAAACTCCTACCTTTATGTAAAAGGCACAATGCTGATGGACTTCTTTGGACTTTAGGAGAGTATATACCACATTAGGGAACACTGGTCTGATGAAAATTTCAGATGATTCAGAAAGTTGCCAGTTCAAATAGGGCCAAAACCAAGAAAGAACCCTGGAGCAGCACTATGGCAGAATAACTTAACAGCCACTGACTGGGGATGAATGACTCAGCAGATCTGATGGTCTTTGAGATTTCCATGGTTGCTGTGTAGAGTCTTTGGTGAGCCTCAAAAGGAGAGTTAACTTGTAGAACTTAAGGTTCTGGGAAAAAAGGCTATAATTTCTGCAGCAGAGAACTACTTTGTATTTGAGAAGCAGCCTCTGGTATGCTACTGGACCCTAGCAGAAGCTAAATGTCTGACAATGGGATACCAAGTGATCATGAGACCTAAGCTACCCATCCTTAGCTGGGTTTTTTTTTAGATCCACTAAGTCATAAGTTCAGGTGGACAAAGTAAAAATTAATTGTCTACTGAAATTGTGTTTTGGAATAAATTAGATTCAAGAGTCACATGCACATGTGGCCTAGGTCCCATGTCATCTGCCTCTAGTGCCCTGATATCTTTAATTTGACTCAAACCTATGGTCTCATAAAAGTTTCTCAATAAGTACCAACTGATAGAGGAGGGAAAAACTCATGCCACATGCACAGATTACTCAGCTCAGCTCAATTATTGGTGCTAATTGAAAACGAACTGATACCACAATATAGTCCCATTCAAGGATGGCCTTAAATATTATGGGGAAGGGAAATCCTCCCAGAGAACAGATCTGGGAGCAGTATACTTGTTCATCTGTTTGGATGGAAGGAGACAAGACCTTGGCAGCAGTGAATAGCTTGGCTGGTTAGTCAGGGGCTGAGAAAGATTGGAAAATTGGGAGATAAAGTCCTAAGGAATGGGAACAGAGCATGCCGATCTTTGTGTTCAAGTTACGCCCACCAGAGAGCATTCACCACAGAAGAGACTCTAAGCAATCAGGTGAAAGCGTGTCTCATTTTGTGACGGTCATCAAACCTTTCTTCATCAATCATGTGCTGGCACAAACAGCCAATTAACAAAGTGAACATGGTGGAAGGGATAGAGTTTATTCATAGGATCAATGGCATGGGCTCCTGAAAACGAAGGCTGATCTAGATACTGCCATTGTGCTGCTTTCTTGATATGGTACTATTTCTCAAAAAGGTTAGCCAGTCACTTAGTGGGGTGTCAATTACATCCTGTAGGAGACAGAAACCCATTATTATTGGTCAACAGCCACTCTGAGTGCTTACACAATGCCTAACCTATCGACACGGTACCCCAAACAACATTACCTCAGACCCAGGGACTTATTTTACAACAAAGAAGGTGTGACAATGGGCACATGGCCATAGGATTCATTGGTTTTACCACGTACTCCGTCATCTTAAAGCTGCCGGCCTATTAGATTAGGGGAATAATTTGTTAAATGCACCTCTAAAGTTCTAGCTCAGGGATAATAATTGAAAGTTTGGGGCATTGTCCTTCAGGCTGTGATATATGTGTTGAACCAAAGACCACTATGGACTTCTAGTTTCTAGTCCAACATATAAAGAGCATGGAAGTCGTTATTCCCATCCTCACAACAAGAAAAAAAGCTGGAAAAAAAGAAATCCAACAACTCTTATTAAATCCATTGGAGAACTGAGGCACATATCATAGACAAATACAATGAATCGGAGCTTCCTGGGAACAGAAAGTGCTGCTGGAACCTGTGCCAGGTCAGAATACTTAAAGAGCAATTTGCTTACCATTGGAGACTGAGGGTGGACTAGCTTGAGAGAGAAAAGTTCCTGGAGGCCCAGCCTTAGGGAGGTCCCCATACTTTTGTGAATTATACCTCCATGAGCTCTACTAGGTTCTCACTGTAAAGATCAGAGAAAAATCCCCTCCTGCTTCCTGCAGGGGGAGGGGGAAGTAACTATTTCGAAATACCCAGAGTGTTCTTTTCTCCTTAGAGTCCTGCCCTCAAGACAAACTATTTTACCAGATCCTAATCAACATGGATTTTTTTCAGAGTTTAACTGATTTGGGGGAAGGAAAACACCCAACTCCACCCCTCTTTAGCCTTCCTGAGGGGTCACAGCCCAGGGGTACAGGCTCACAAAGACCACTAAATGGTGCTGTGGCTGAGTAGCTGGCATGCATGGGTCCAGGAATCTAGATATGGATGTAGGACTGGTCCTCTCACCATTACTTTCAGCCACCCTTCCTGCTGCCTTCGGCGCTGCCAGGTTAGAGGTCCTGTTCCTCAAGTGGCATATGCTTCTATACAGGGACACAGCAGTAGAGGCTGCACTGAACCTGACAAACTGACTGCTACCTGTCACTCCGGGATCTTCATGCCAATGGAATTAGCAGCCCAAGAATAGTTGCTAAATTGGTGAGGATAATCGTATCTGCTGCCATGAAAAGGTAAGGTTGCTTCTACATAACAGGGGAAGGAAGGCGTATGTTGGGGACCCAAGAGATTTTACTAGGGCATCTCTCGTGTTTCTGTGCCAAGTGATAATGGTAAATGGGCAGCGGCTCCAACCAAAGCCCAACTATTGCTCAGACTTCTTGAGGACAAAACTCTGGGTCACCTCACCTGGCAAGCAATCGAGAGCAGCTGAAGTGTTGGCCACGTTTGAGGGAAATCTAGATAGAATAGATGGTAGAGGAGGAAGATCATAAGTACCAATTATGGCTTGGGATCATAGTTAGCAGAGAGAACTGTAATTTATTTTAGTAACCCTTTTACTTCCAATCTTTTCAGAAGTTACAGCTGACCACTACCTTGAAAGAGACTTTCTGGTTATTTACACTTGTACCTCATTTCTCAGAGAAGAAGTGAGGCCATCTTGTTCTCACAAAATGGAGGCCCCATATCATAAAATGGGCCAGATGTAATCAGGAGCCCAAGAAGATCTGAGTAGTGCAAGGGATAGACTGTATCTAACACCTCTGGTAGACCACTTCAGATCCTCTTGGCTTCTCCTGTCTCTTATTCCAGTCATCCCTGTGGTAACCAGCTCTGCATGAAACTTGGACTAACTCCAATTAGATACAACCTTAAAGGATTATGCCTGCACCTAGAGCATCTTGTCTCCTGTCACATGCCTTTCCCGTTGTCTCCAAGGCTTAGCACTCTGCAGGGTCCTGCTTGGCATCCACATATTCGCAACTCAAACGTGCAGGGGAGTTAACACACCAAAGGGCAATCTTTGACCAGTGGGAAAAGGGAGTCAGTAGATAAATTCTTCCCCCTCTTCCCTCTCAGATGGACTGTTCTGAGATGTAATTTACATAACTTCTCAGAGAGTTACACCATGAAATCAAGAAATCAATCACTTGTAGCCAGAGCCAGCTCAATAATGCACCATGTATTTGTGCTCTCCCCTTCCTTGTTTTGCTTCCTCTCTCCTGCTCCCTGGGCTTGCAACCCTAATGGATTAGTACTACGTTAGCTCTTAGCTCAGGTTCTGCTTTCTGGGAATCCCATAAAATTTCTGTAAGGGTTAAATTGAATAAAATGATAAAAATGAAAATGCTTTATAG
>PVKH010033956.1:0-11942 GCA_004027955.1 Chaetophractus vellerosus
CAGGCAATGGTCTCAACTTCCAGTTTAATGGAACCATTGGTATGATCCTTGGTGGAAGCATTTCTCCCTTGGGAATTAAGATATATAAGATATAAAGTCTGCATAGCCTAAAGTCATGGGGATGCATAACTTGCTAGTACCTGGTACTAAGAGAAGCCATCCTCATTTCCACCCCTTGATTCTTTTTTTTCCCAACAATTTATTGAAGTATATTATTCATACTGAACACACTATAAGTGTTCAGGAAACATCGTGAACTTACAAAGCAAACATGCATAATATCATACAGGGCTCCCATACATCACCCCCCCACAAACACCCTGCATTGTTGTGAAACCTTTGTTAACAAATCATGAAAAAGCATTGTCAAAGTATTACTACCAACTATAGTCCGTATCTTCCTCCCCTATACATTTTTTTAAGGATGTATTTATTTACTTTTATCCATTTTTACCACCCACCCCCCCATTTTTGCTGTTTCTGTGTCCATTCACTGGGCAACTCTCTGTGTCTGTTTCCTGCCCACTCTTCTCATCCTTCTCCTCCTTTCTTCACTGGGATTCAATCCTCGGAATCTCTAATGTGGGAGAGAGGCATCCTACTGCCTGCACCACATTAGTTCCTGGTTTTTCGGTGCGTGTCATCTTGTCTCTCCCTTGTGTCACTCTCCTGTTACGTCATCATCTTGCTGTGTGGCCTTCTATATTTTCCTTTTTTTTTCTTTTTACCGGAGGTCCCTGGAATTGAACGCAGTTCCCTCCATATGGGAGACAGACGCCCAACCACCCGAGCCATATCTGTCCCCCTGCTATATCTCTTAAGGTTGACCAAAGATACCCAAAGTTACAGTCTTTTCCCATACAGGATGGTCATATAATAAATCAGGCTTAGTTTATCACCAGCATTCTAAAAACCAGACCCAGGGAGAAAAACTAGGTCTGGGGACACATGCATGGTTTCTAATAGAGCAAATATTTAGCCTATCCTGTTTATCACCCTGATTATCAGTACCCCTTGATTCTCAAATTTGTGAATCCTGGCTATGGAAAGGAGTACACCATACTTTGCTTACTGATTTAGAGGAAATGACATCCCAGAGGGTAGTACTCCAGCCTGGCAAGGTGTTTCCCTCAATTGGCACTGTAAGTTTTCAAAAGTTCATTCTACCTGTTTATTAGGCCATCTGTTCCCGATGGAGTAACGGTAATGGAGAACATGATAAGATCAGTGAATTCCATGAGCATTGAACAATAGATGCACTACATTTGCTGTAAAATTAGTTTCTTGTTAAGAAGTAATACTTTGTGGAGTACCATGAGGGTGACTGTCTTAGTTTCCTAGCTGCTAAAACAAATATCATACAGTGGGTTGGCTTAACAACAGGAATTTATTGACTCGTGGTTTTGAGACTAGGAGAGCTCCAAAATCGTGGCATTGCCACAGAGATGCTTTCTCTCTGATGACTGTGGCATTCTGTGGCTGACTGCCAGTGATCCTTGGTCCTGGCTTATCTGACACATGGCAGTGCCTTCTCCTTTTTCTTCCAGGTTCTTTTGGTTGCCAGCTCTGGTTGCTCCTCATGGTTTCTCCTTCTGTATCTGATTTCCTTTGCTTATAAGGACTTCAGCCATATTGGATTATTGCCAATCCTCATTCAGTTTATGTACACTTTAACTAACAGCATCTTCAAAGATCTTATTTACAAATGTGTTCATACTCAAAGGACCAGGGATTGGGACTTGAACATGCATTTTATGGGGGAGATGATTCAGTCCCCTACAGTTTGTAAGGCAAAGTCCAAGGGTGGTAGTTTTAGCAGAGTTTTGCATGTAGGGAAGGCAACTCTGTATTCAGAGTAACTGCCTGTTCCTGTGAGAACAAAGTGAAGCCCCTTCCATGTTGAAAGTAGTGCTGTGTAAACAACCTGCCGCCATGTGGCTGATGGATCCCCTTAGAAAGATGCCAATCTGAGAGCTCAGTATTGGTTTCTGTTCTTGGTGGCTTGGGCATTCAGTAGGAGCTATAGTTGATTGGCCTTGGTGAATAGAAATTCATATTGCTAAACCCTTGTGTAACTTCTATCCTTGCCACCATGACAATTTTGTTCGTGACCCCGATGGGCAAGTATAGGGTATTTGGGGAAAGAGGATCCGTTCTGATCCACGGAATAGATCATTGGCCAACTTGATTATCCAGATCTTCTTCTTTAAGTTTTCTTTTTGCTGGGCATTCACATGGGACACTAATATAGTCACTCTCATTTCCCATTTAGAGAGATCTGTCAGCATATCTTTTCCCTCTACCTCCTTTGTCAACAATTTTGCAATTGTGTTCCTTCCAGGTACCTAATCATCTAGCCAAACCACTAGCCACTCCCATGACTAAATACAGATTCATACCTCTAGAGATGTCTGCTCTATGCAAAATAAATAATCATGTGCACTGCTTGAAGTTCTTCCCATTGAGAGGATTTTCTTTCAACACTGCTCTTCATGCCTATCTTGGAATAATGCTGTAGTGCTGCAGCTATGCACTTTTGGTTAGTGGCAGCATATTGTGCAAAAGCAAATGTCATGCTGTTATGGTTTGCTAGACTGCTGAAATGCAATATACCAGAAATGGGTTGGCTTTTACAATGGGGATTTATTAGGTTGCAAGCTTACAGTTTTGAGGCTGGGAAAAATGCCCAAACCAAGGCAGCCAGCAATCCTGGACTCCTCTCTCACATGGCAAGGAACATGGCAGCAACTCCTGGTACCTCCCTTCTCTTCTGGGTGTCATTGCCTTCAACTTCTGGCTTTGTCTGGCTTTCCCTCAGCTCCTGTGGCTTTCTCTCTGTCTCTATCTCCATCTTCATCCCATTATAAAGGACTCCAGTAAGGGAATTAAGGATTAAGATCCACCCTGGGTCATGCTTTACAAAAGGCCTTTAACGGAAGTAACCCAATGGAAAGGTCCCATCTATAATAGGTTCACACCCACAGGAATGGATTACCTCTAAGGGCATGATTTTTCTGGAGTCCATAAAAGTCTCCAATGATCACAAATGCAGTTGTGAATTTCCCTTTTTAATGGAACTATGACTGTTGACCAGGGTTCTTTTCAAGTGGACCTGGATTCTGCTGTACAATTCAACATAAACTTCAGAATGCTAGCCATCTATTTCAGTTCTAGGGACATCATGATTCAACTAGTCAATGCCTGTAGGTCAGACAATTTGGATTATATTTTGTTGCCCTAATGTAACCAATTCAACTTTTCTTTAGCGATTACGGTGATTTATTCCTGCCACTCAGGATCCCATTATCCCTATTGGATTTAAGAAGCTTAGTTTGATAGCATTAATTCCCACTGTCATTTGTGGATTACAAAGAAAGGCCATCCAGAGTTCTTCAATGATGCCAGAGTTTCCCTCACAAATGTATTTCTTATTGCCAGGGTGAAGAGAGAATTCTCTGGATTCTCCTGGAGGATATTTAAGGGGCAGGTAAGAAGGGATTTTATGATAAAGCCATTCTAGCATTTCAATCTCCCTTAGTCTTTAGACACATTCTGTGCCTTTAGAAAAGTCTACAAGCTGTGAGTACTATCATATATTAAGTCCTGTGAGTCCTAGTGAATCACCCAATATATCTTCCAAGGAAGTTCTGGCATTTCAACATCATTTAGTATAGGCTTCCATTGGGTTCAGGTTTCACTCAACCAACCACTCATACTTGCTTACTGAATTGATACTTCTTTATAGTCTGTATCAATAAATTCAACCTGATCCAACATTACATTCCTTCTACCCTAACCCAACCCTCTTAATTCCACAAATGTCCCCAGGTTTCTGCCAATATAAATTGGTAAAATAATGCAACTCTTTTGGTGTATAGTTGACCTTCTGTGACCTGTTTGGAATTGAGTTTGGTTATAGATCTAGAAGCAATGAGAGATGGGGGAATAAATTCTGAAGAGTGTCAGCAGTCCCCTGCAATGCAACTACATCAGTGGAAACTCTTATGATTTCACCATGCAAGGGGAAACTAACCTCACTGTTCCCAGCTTCACTGGAATCTTCCCATTTGTCCCCATCCCAAATTTCAGGGTTCCATTCTCTTCCAATCACTGGCCTAACTTTAACATAAATGTGTAAAATAATGTTTATTGAAGCATTGTTTATAATAGCTCCAAATAGGAAACAACCCAAATGTCCAGCAACATTAGAATGTTAAATACTTTGGGTATATTTATATTATGGAAGGTCATACAAATTATAGCTACACATAATAGTCATGAATCATAAAATTTACAACATTCATAGGGTTTTCCTGGTGCATTCAAGGATCAACAGGGAGTTCCAACAAAAAAAACTTTACAGTAATTTTGGATCTTGGTGCTGGGATTGGTGAAGTCTAGAGTGTCAGCCCAACCTTAGGGGTTTTGGAAATCCTAACTCTCCCAAGACTGTCTTCTCTGTTTGTCTCCCCAACTGAGATCTGAACCATCTCTTTCCTTTGCCTCTAGTTTCTTTGTCCTACTCAATTTGTATACTATTCCCAATTGGTTCTCCTCAATATGTTTGTTTTGGAAGGACTCTTTTGCTGGTTAGTTTTCAGAGTTCTTATGGCCCAACCCACTCCATTGCCATGCAACTTTCCTGCAGTTCCCTTACATTCACTCTATATTGAAGTTTATGTCCCTGCTCTAGTTTGGCTATTGTTCTTAGATTGGTCTGCCAAACCTGAATTCTTAGTTAAGTTCCCTCCTTTAGGGGTAAATACTTAGTAATTTCTTATTTACTCATTTTTCAGGACCATCTGAATTCCTTTTGTATTTTATTTTCTTCCTCCTACACAGTTGCTTATACCATCTGGATTTTGTTACTGTCAGTGGCTTGAACCTACCCACTCATATTTTGGGGGATATTATGGGTAACTTTGTTAAAAATGTTTCTCATGGATTTTAAATCCTATTTGTTCCTTCCATTCCCCCCATCCCCATTCCATTCTCCTTTTCTTTCTTTCTATGTGTATGTGGGCATTCAGAGAGATTAAAATATGATGCTCTGTGGCTACCATCTTGCTTTCAGTTTCCATTGGTATTTTTTAAAACTCCCCAAATGCCTAATGTGAAGCTGGAATTGAGAATTGCTAGTCAAGAGGGGGTGGAGAGATAATGAATACTATGCACTCTTTCCTCTGCCGTAGTGCTGGAGGGGACTTGGAGAAGCCCCAAGAGGCCTCTGTGCATCCAGACACCAGGCCAATCATTGTCAAGCTCCAATCAGTATCAAGCTCCAATCAATGTCAAGCTCCCACTCATCTCCTGAGGATACAGGACAAAGGAGAAATCACCTTGATATGTGATTTGAAGAAAATGCAGCACCAATGTCTGGAAATTTTAATTCTTGGGTATATCCTGCTTTTTTTTTTTTTTTTACAGCTCTCCTTTGCCTTTTATGAGCAGTGTATATGATTTTTTAAAAATCTCCATTTTAAGTTGTATATATGTTACTAGAATAAAAAATTAATTTAAAACAACCCTTAGGACTTAAAAAAATAATCTCTGATTATCACAATGCCTGATATTTCTGTTGGCCTTCTTATTAAGTGGGTCATAAGCAGCAGCATTTACTGCTCAGACCAAGTAATATGATCTAAGGCCTTAGGTATATTAGAAATTCCACTGCTGTCCAAAACAAACAAACAAACAAAAACCACTAAACTGTCCCCCCAATTCAAGGATGACAACTTATTCCAGAGTAGGAATGTTATGTTTAGGGGCTTCGTAGTACTTTGTCTCATACCATTGTGTTTTCCTTACTGCCTTGCTGCCTCACATTTGGCATTTCCATCATTTTCACTGCAGCTGATACTATAGTTATCATGGACAGAACATGGTTCCTCAAAGTGAGTGTTGATTCTTATCCAAGGTATCAGTTATCCATTCTTATGTCTGCCAAGGCTTTCCTCTGAGGACGATTCATAGCATATTCTTTGATGTAGCTTCCAGTGGCAGGTAGCCCACTGCTCATCCTTCTCATGGAATTTTGTGGGAACCATTTTAAGGCCTCTAATTCTGGTTCTGTCAGGAACTAGGTGAACTTGGACTCAGTGTTATTTGCCTTGGTGATACCACAGGGCATTTGTTGTTTGGCGAGACTAAAGAGGGATAGGAATAGGGAGGTGTTTCGGTCAGCCACAGGTGTGCCTTTTGAAATACACCAAAGATTGGTCGGTCTTTATAAAGGGTATTTATTTGGGGTAGAAGTTTACAGTTACCAGGCCACAAAGCATAAGTTTCTTCTCTTACCAAAGTCCATGTGTTGGAGCAAGATGGCTGCTGACGTCTGCAAGGGCTCAGGCCTTTGGGTTCCTCTGTTCCCGGGGCTGCGTTTCTCCCTGGGCTTAGCTTCTGTTTCCTCCACAAGTTCAGCTGTAGACCATGAGGTTCTCTATGCATTGCGTCTCTCCACAAGGCCAGCTGTAGACTATCCGGTGATCGGCTCACTCCAACATCAGAACTCCTTCTCAAATCTGCTTCTCCAAATCTCTGTAACTCAAATCTGCTGCCTGGCCTTTATACTTGAGACTACACCCACTGAGGGGCGGGGCCCAATGCCCTCCTGACATGGCTGAGTTAATGCCCTTATCATAAACCAATCATGCCCAGATGAACAGATGAGTTTACAAGCATAATCCAATTTATATTTTTGGAATTCATAATTACATAAAACTCAAACCGTTACAGGAGGTGTACTCTCAGACACAATTGGGGGGCTTGTGTAGGGTCCTTGGTTATGGGTAAAGATCTTGCAGTGGGCATAGAATTCATTCTTTTCCCTTTTGATGTTAAGAATGTATTCCCCTGAGGTGTCTTTTGGGACGGTAACATTCCACCAGGTGTCAGCCTGCATTCTGGTTTGAACTTTAGAATAGTTCACAGTTTTCTTTTGTGCTGGGAGTATAATTAGAACTGGGCCTATACCCTACCCAAATTTGCTCATGGAGGATTTTGTAATTTTGGTATTTGGAGACTATATTTATGGCCCTAGCAAGCAAGACTGAACCTTGCTGCATACCTGATCAAGGGTCTATGAGATCATGGATAAGCCCACCATAGTCAAACACCAAAGCTCACCCTGTTCAGCTTTCCTGTAAATTGCCATCTACTTGTTATAAAGGGATATGGACCATTATGATAAGGGAGAGGAATATATGGGTAGAGAATATGAGATATATTATGAAGTGAGAGGGGGTTAGCTCCCAAAACTTTCGAGATAATTGATATCTCTGAGCTGGGCTTAGACACCGAATTGCCTTTTTTTGCTTTGTTGACAAGCTTCTCAATGTCAGTGAAGTTACCTGAGACCTTGTAAGTCAGACTGTCTCTGTCGGACTGTTCTGCCCTCAAACTGCATTATATTGACAAATCCAATGCAGGGTCACAAGTACTGACCAAGGCTGGTCCTGGAGCTAGTAAACAGCTGTAAAACATTTAGTGAGTCCATTTTCACAAAAGAACCTTATAAATATAAAATGATAATCACATATGCTTGGAATAATGTTATTTATTTAATTTGGGGTGCAGAATTATCACATTTTTAACTGGATTTTCTGAGGCCGAGATGTATGGGGTATAACTAGAAATGATGAGATTTAGACAATTAGGAAATGAAAGCTTGTGCCCAACATATTAAGTGATGAAATAGCATATGAATGTGTATATTAGTAAATACATATATACACATGCCATATAAATGTATATATACACGCATATATACATATGCAAGTATTTTTTCTTCTACTCTTGCCAGCCTCAATTGCTAATTTGTTTTCCTTGCAAGGTTTGTCTGCTCTAGAGCAGCTTGAAATCTAATAATAAGCAAACAACAACAACAACAACAAAACCCCTTACATTTGCCCTTTAATACAAGACAAAATGTGAGTGGAAGTGCCCACGTGTGAGCCTTTCCCAGTCAGGTCACGTGCCCCTGACAGGACGGTTTTCCGCGGGGTGAGGGCACTGTGTACAGGCCATTTGCTCACAGAAGCGCTGGTGACTTAATTGGAGCAGGGACAGAAAGAGGCACGCTGATTGTGCGAAGTGAGGCTGGGCACTTGGCAGGTGTGTTTGGGTGTGGGAGAAGAATTTGCATTTGGATGGGATCCTGGATTTGAGGGCGGAAACTGGAGATCCGACCGGCAGGTGTTGGTGAGGTGCAGAGCTGAAGGCAAGAAGGGGAAATTGACTGAGTCATGGGGAAGGAAATTCACAAGAAAATGAAAATGTGTGGAGGTGGGATAGGATTGGGGGAGGGAGAAAAGGGAAGGAATAGAGAGCCTGAGAGGCAGGGAGTCTGAATAAGAGAAATGTACCAGGGAATCAAGCTAAAAAATAACAAGAACGACAAGAATATAGAAATCCCTCCTAAATACTAAAAGGAACAGCAGCCCCTTCCCCTTTCTAGAGGATGTAATAAAGTAAGATGAAGGGGAAAATTATGACCACTATAGGATGGAGAGTATAAATGTAGAAAGGTGATAAATGAGTAAGAAGATATGGGAAAATAGGTATTTTTAACTAATTGTTTTTAAAAAGGGCAGTGAGAAGAATTTCAGAGCAACTGGGTTTCTCTTCATTTCATTCCAGAACACACAAAGAATTTTGCCAGTGATTTTCTTAAGGCTAGAATTCATTTTTTTCTTTTCCTTGAGGCACTGACTCCCTTTATATTTAAAATAAAAGAAATATACATCAGCAAACATATACCGTATTGTCACATAATTTTTCTCCAAAACTCTATTTTGAAAAGTATATTGTATATGTATTTCTTTTCTTTTCTTTCTTTTTTTTTTGTGTAATTATTTTCTTGCCTCGGTGTCAGTAGAATGTGCTTAGTAAGATTGGGGTATCAGAAATTATTTAAATAAAGAATATGGTACCTTAGAAACATGCAATTTTAAATTCCTTAGCTGCTGTTGTACTAATAGTAAGTCTATGTATTAGCAGAACTTTCTTTCTATGACAAGAGTCTTTTCCGTAAAGGCCCAAATAGTCAATATGTTAAGCTTTGAGGGCAAGACACTGTTATAACAACTTAACTCTACTGCTGTAGTGGGAAAGCAGCCATAGACAGTATGTAAATGAGAGAGCATGGCTGTCTTCCAATAAAACTTTATGGACACTGAAATTTGAATTTCAGAAATTTCCGTGTGTCATATAATAGTACTCTTCTTATGATTTTTCCAACTATTTAAAAATGGTTGTACAAAAACAGGTGGCAGGTCAGATTTGGCGCATGGGCTGCCCTTTGCCAATCCCCGCTCTGTGATACTAAGGAGAAATCGATTTATTTTCATTTCATTTGCTTGTCACCATTTTCTCAGTAAGTTTTACAAAATGAACTTGTAAGTCAATTTTCTAGATCGTTTTTATTTTCTGAGACTCTTTCAGATGCATTATTTTCAGAAGCCCAGAATATGTGGCTCTTTTCTTCACTGGCAGAGGGGATTATTTTTCAAAAACAACAGTTGGGTTTAATTATTAGAATTGTGTCTTCAAAGAAATGAATCAGATTTGGGTCTTCAGAGTAAATATGAAAAAATGCCAAACATACTTCTTGGCTCATAGCAGCAGGCACTTAAGCAGAATTTTGAATTGATCTATTGTATTGAGAAATTTTCAGAGTGCCAGACTTTTCACAAGTGAAATATACTGAGCTTCACAAATTCAGACTAATGAAAGTTGAGCTCAGTCAAAATTTATAAAACAGTTTCAGAGTCATTTCACAATATAGTTAAATTAACTTCAGGAAATCTAATCTACTTCAATAGGAGATAAATATATTTTCATGTAAATGGGTATGTCTAAATTTCTTAAGTGTGCTTAAACGAGCTTTATGTTCCTCACAGGCTTAAAATATTTTCCCTAAAATCATTTTTATAGTATTTATTTTAACTAAGTATAAAAAAGACTTTGCCCTCCTAAACAAAGATAAAGCTCGTCTTAATCTGTGCAAATACTCTCAAATACTAGTGTAAATGAATGAAGCTTATGTATATTTCTAAGGTTGGAAGTGTCTCTAGGTACATGCTAACAAATGGCTTTCAGATTTACTAATTTTGGGAGAATGATGGAATATCTTTAGTTTATAGATGGTGTGATGCTTGAAATAACCACTTTCTAACTTTTTCACAAAGAAATATTTCCTTGTCCCTTTCAGATTTCTAAAGAGAAGAGTTAAAACTAAATATGATCCCTGTTCTGGTGATTGTTGACAAGAAGTGGGAAAAGGGAAGACTAAAATTCCAGATCATCATAGGGTGAAAGGATCATGAAGTGAGTATTGTTAAGTGGTTGATGGGGCTCAATGTATAGCACCCACCTTTCTCACCCAATTCCAGAAAGTAATTGAAAAATAAAACAATGGAGTTAGCTTAGAGGAGATCAAATTCTCAGCCTTGGAAAGGGTTAAGCTGGTATAGGAGATTGTGATTTATACCTGTAGCAAATATCTAACACTGAACACCGTCTTTAGACAAGCTTACTCAGCCAGTCACTGGCTGTGCTCCACTTAGGCAGGTGCTTTGTACACGTTCAGGGTGGAGGACGATGCAGACCCTTAAAATAATATAATGAAGGTCCTTCCACATGGAATGAATGTCTGGGATAAAGGCATAGAAGCCACTGGGTGAGGTAAAGGGTAGATACGTGCCGATTTTATTCTATTCACTCCTCAGTTGAGAAGTGTACAGATCTGGGTTTAGGGTGCAATTTTCAATGAATTGGGTGGATGGATGGATGGATGGATGGATGGATGGATGGATGGATGGGTGGACAGATGAGTTATTAAATGATGTCAACATTTCCTAAGTCTTGGAATAATCACCCACTATGCTGTGTCTGGCTGTAGCCACCATCGGATTCAGCATTGATACCATAATCAGGGAATATCACCACCGTTGATGATCTAGGCTGGACTCTGAGTTATGAGATTAATCTTTTCGGGGGATGTGATGGTTAAGCTAATCGACTCGGCCAGGTAATTGTGTCCAGGTGTTTGGTTAAGAAAGCACTGGGCTAATTGAAATACAAGGACATTTATGGACTTTGGTCACCAGTGAGTTTACTGCATGGATGGCTGATTGCATCTGCATCAATCAAGGAGCTTGCCGTCAGCAATGGGTGATGCTTTTATCCAACCAGTTGGATGCCTTAAAAGGGGAAGTGATTTCAACATTCAGAGAGAATTTCCCAGCTTGTCTTTGGACAGCCAACTTGTCCCAGAAACTCATCAAGGATCTTTGTTGGACTTTCATCAGAGCTCCTGGTTTGCAGCCTACCTGTGGAACCTGGACTTGTGCATCCCCACGGTCACATGAAAGACTCTCATATTATTGACAGATATCTCCTGTTGATTTTGTTTCCCTAGAGAACCCTGAGTAATACAGGGGAGAAACACAAGTTCAGATGGGTGGCAAGACCCTATGGAAGCAAGCCTAGTTTTGCCTCAGTCCACAGCTTTAGCTTCTGCTGCTCTCTTTCCCTTAATCCTGACCATGACTTGTCATCCATACTCCATACTGCTCTCAATGTCTCCAAATATTGTCTATAACCTTCTCTGAGTGACACCTTGTGCATGGTCCAGTCTCACCTTCTGAGGGGAACATCTTTGAAGTTTATATAACAACCTAAGTCTATCTATATAATCTAATATTCACTAACTTAATCAATTTACTAGCATAATATTTACTTTCTGGTCCTTTATAGAATCTGATTAAGTTGTAGCCTCCATCAAACCAAACCATGCTCAAACCATCAGATTTGTTGTTGTGGCAGTAGATTGGGTTTCTCTAAAAATATGTTGATGGTGGAAGTAAAATACAAATTCTTATACTGGGAAGCTGTCCTCAAATCTCAAATTCTGTGGACACTGTGACAGTTTGAAATTTTTT
>PVKH010033957.1:0-11936 GCA_004027955.1 Chaetophractus vellerosus
TGTTTACTCTTGGTCAGCCTGACTGGGGTCTCTTGGCATACCCAGGTACTCCCTTATGGACCACGCTGGTGCTAACTGCTGTGCTGGTTGACTGATGGTTTCAACTGGGCCATCATCTGAAGCAGCATTTTCTTTGGGCCAGACAGCATTCCTTCATTTTGCTTCCTGACAGTAGTAGATCTAGACCTGCTGGTGTTTCTCTTTCATTCCTAGATATGTCCTGAATACCACACATACATTCTAGTTGTGTGTGTATGTATGTTTCTTTCCTGACTCGGTTCAGTCTTTTTTTTTTTTCTTGTTTGTCATTTAGCAGGGTGACTCCTAACATGTCTATATTTCCAGGGCTTACCACATAAGAGTCCAGAGCCAGAATCTGGACCGAAGATATAGAAGTATCCATGTGGCTACTGAGTATTTTAGAAATGGTATCTGATTTTTTTTCAAGCTTGTGATTGCTATACTTCAGTTTTCTCCATAAAATTTTATTCTCTACAGTTTTTCTCATAGTACCTCCTCTGATATGAATAAATTATTTGATCAGAACTTATGTATTTTTTTGGCTTCTGAAAATATAAATTTGCAGTAGAATCTGCTTCACTTCTGTTATGTTGTTTCTTCCCATCCTATTTTACATTTTAAAAGCTTGACATTGAAATATCACTCCTGTAAAGTTTCAATTATAAGCTATAATTGAAAGATTAGTTGCCTTCTAAAAATCAAATATTAAAATTCAAACAAAATCATTTTAGCCACTGAATGCCTGAAAATGTAAAATGTTTACTGGTCACTAAGAGGAAGGAGAGTTCCCCCCTCGGATAGATATACTCTGGAGAGAACCATCCTTGTTAAACTGCAAGAGCACATTTTCGTTAAATGCAAAATAGCACCAGATGAGGGAAGTAGCCAGCTGACAGTAAAAGCATTTGATAAATTGGGGTATGTTTAAAATGTGTTATCTTCACTAAAGCCCCAGTTTCATTTAACTGTGTGGCTTTCAATAATTAATGTGACAGATGGCCTCAAACAGCCTTGGAATCCTGATCTTTTGTGTCAAGCTTCAGAGGCTTGGCGGTTGCTCTGCGAGGTTGAGGTGTCAACCTGTCCACCAGCTGTTTACACTTTGGTTCCAGAGTTGATGGGAAATGGCCGTGGCTGTAAGGCAGTTCTCCTCATTCTTTTGAGGGGGAGGCATCTTTTAATTTCAAAACATGCCTTGGAGAGACAACAATGTGGGGCTGTAATACAGAGCCTTATCTTGGCCAGTACATTGCATCGAAGCCATGGACAACAGGAGTAGTTTATATATTGTTCTTTTTATAATATATGGTCATCTTATTTTCCCCCATTTTTCAGAGTAAAAAGTATCAAAGGTTCATAGAAGTTGAAAGAATGTACAATGATCACTTTTATTGTAACCATTAAGATTTAACAATTTTTAATGTTTTGACATGTATATGTGTGTCTATACTTTCTCTAAAGTGGTGGTTCTTGACTGGGGGTGATTTTGTTTCCCTAGCCTCCTAGGGATATTTGGCAGTGTCTGGGGACATTTTAGGTTGTCACACTTCAGGGGGTGCTATTGGCATTTAGTGGGTAGAGGTCAGAGATACTGCGAAATATTCTCCACAGGACACAGGACAGCACTCCACAACAAAGAATTCTCTAGTGCAGAATGTCAGTATCATCGTGATTGTGGGTGTATTTTGTTGAACCAAATGAAAGCAAGTTGCAGACATAATGATATGATACCTCACTTCTAAATAACATGCCAAGACCATGTTTAAACAGAAAGAACTGAAAGGGAAGAATCTTCTGAAAAGGAATAGGGAAGGAAGAAGCAAAGGGGGGAAGAGCTAGAAAATTACATACAAGGGAAGGGAAGATCCCAGGTTATAAGGAAAAGGTGAAATCTGTTGAAAAACCTGATTGAGTTGTTGGTCACATCTGGGTCCTTGGCAGAAATGATCTGGATGGTGGTTCCAATGGCCACATCCTCAGGCACTTCCACAAAATACAAGCCGGGCTCAAATACAGGGGGCTCGTCCACATCTTCCACACTGATATGCACCGTGGTTGTGTCCTGAAATGGGCCCAGATTCAAAAAACGCATCTCTAGGTGAGGATTGGCTCCCTCCACTTTTAAGGTGTAGCTTTTCTTGCTTTCAAAACTCAGGGGCTGAAAAGCAATGACAGAAAAAGTGATTAACCACTAGCATATATGTCAAGGTTCTAAAGGATGGCCAATATTGATGGCTGACTGGAAGATTCCCAAATTCATTAAAATTCAGTCCCAGGGCCAGTTTGCTTGGGACTGCCCCAGTTTTAAACCAAATTCTTGTGTCCTGGGAACCCCTTCAGCCCCAGGCAAACTAGGGCACTTGGTAGCCTTATCTTTAGAGATGCTTGAACATTTGAAAAGATGTCATACAATTAAGGGTGAGTTCCAGTTCTTTTCCAAAGTATCCATGAAACTGAGGCCTAAAGTTTTCTGTTTCTTTCTTTAAAATAATTCTTCTCAAATGCAGAAGCAAGAGTGGGTCAATATTTGTGTATATTTAAGTTTGTCACAGATGATCACTTTTAAAAAACTAATTCAGTGCCTCATTTTACAGTTGAAGAAACAGACCTGTTGAGCTCAGGAGACTTGAATAAGCTTACATGGCTACGTAGTGTCAAAGTGCCAAGGATTTTTAATTCCTCACTCAGGGCTCTTTCCCAAGACTTTAGCTTTGTCTAGTGAAATTCCATCATAAAATATAATTTGAGGGGATGTTTCCTACCCTCAGGTTGTTTTGTTTCAAAATAAATCTAGCACTTCAGGACAGAAAGTGAAGTTAAAATGCTATTTCTTTAAAAAATACATTTATTTTTATTTTTATTTTAAGCTGACAAAAATGTTTAAATGTTTTAAGAAACAATTACCTCAAAATGTCATCAATAATTTTAAAAAGTCATGGAAATTAAGTCCTATAAAATAATTACAGTGGATAGTAAAGGATTATACTTTAAACTTAAAAGTCACAGGTCAACTCGTGGATGACAAAGTTTTCCAACTAAACATTCACTTGCTCTCTTTTTCCATGACATACGCTGAATGTCAGCACATTTCATGTGAGAAAGGTAGGTGCCTATTTGATTTTGAGAAACAAACATTAGTAGGAATTGCTCTAATGAAATGTTATTTATAAAAGATGAGGAAAAAGAAGCTTTGAAAGATAAGTTATTTAAAGTTGCACTAGCTAGTTAAGTAGTAGAGCCACAGTTCAAATCCAGGTTCTCCTGACTCCAAAACATTTATTCTTAAATCTCAAGCTCTACTCTCTCTAACTAGAAACTTGCCTTACTATCCTTCTTCAATAATGGAACAACTGGTGATGTTTTCTTGTGTACACTGGTGGCTAGAACAGGGTCTACTCCACACAGAGCATGAAATTGAGGCCCAGCTTTGGTGGTTGCTCATTGTACGAGGCGCAGACTGACTAATGTCCCAGCTCCTTGTTTCATGGCTTGTCAACCATTTGTATTCAAACCCAGCAGCCCATTTCCTCCCTAGTTTTTAGTCAATAGGCAAGGTTTTCATAAACAGAAATCTGCCATTTAGTTTACCATATTTTTGAAGGACTAGTTTGACAAATTTATTTCATTTAATACTTGCTCTCTAAATCTAGACATCTATCTTTCCTGGTAAACTGTATTATATTCTCTTAAAATTCTTTCTTTCAGTATGGGTAAACCAAAGTGGACACGGTTGTTGATATTAGGTTTGAGTGAGACAAGATTTGTTTTTCCCTTGATATTAAGTCATTTTTCTAGTTTTGTATGCATTTTTTATATTGTTTTTAAAATTAAGGTATAATTTACATATATTAAAACTAATCCTTTTATAATGTAAAGTTCTGCAGGTTTTGATCAATGTATCTAGTCATTTGTCTGCCATCATAATCAAGATATAGAACAGTCCAATCACTCTCCAAAGCTCCCCTGCCCCATGTCCCTTTGTAATTAACCCCTCCCCTCACTGCCAGCTACTGCTCTATTTTCTGTCCTTATGGCAAGGATGACATATAAATGGCATCAATCTGTATGTATGTAGTTTTTTGAGTCTGGCTTCTTTCACTTAGTGTAATGCATTTGTGATTTATCCATGTTGTTGTGTGAATGAGTAGTTCGTTCCTTTTTGCTGAGTAGTGTTCCATTGTATGGATGTGCCACAGTTGTATTTATCTATTTCCTGCTAGAGTGACATTTGGGTTATTTTCAGTTTTTGATAATTATAATAAAGCTACTACAAACATTTGCGTACTAGTTTTGTGTGGACATAGGTTTTTATTTCACTTAGGTAAATCCATAGGAGTGGGATTGCAGGATTGATGGTATGTATGTTTTATATTATGAGTGGCTGTACCATTTTGCATTCCCACCAGCAATGTATGGGAGTGCTAGTTGCTCCAGATCCTTGTCAGCACCTGGTTTTTTCAGCTTATTTTTGTTTTGGCCTTCCTCGTGGGTATGAGGTGGTATCTCATTGTGGTTTTGATTTACATTTCCCTAATGTTTAATGATGCTGAGCATCTTTTCATTTTTATGCCACATTGAAGCATTCTTTATATAGTCCAGATTTAAGTAATTTATGAGATATTTGAATTATGAGTATTTTCTTCCAAGCATATGCCTTTCATTTACTTAACAAGGTCTTCAGAAGAGCAGAAGGTCTTAATTTCCATGAGGTCTTATTTTTTACTTTTTCTTTCACAGATCAGGATTTTGGTGTCATATCTTAAAAAAATCTTTCCTAATCAAGGTAAAAAAGATTGTCTATCTTTCCATCTAGAAATTTTCATAATTTTAGTTTTTGCATTTAGATGTATGATCCATTTTGGCTTACTTTTGTGAAGTATGAATTCAGGTTCTTTTTTTTTTTTTTTGCATATGGGTATCCAATTTTTCCATGTGTTAAAAGACTAGAATGAGTTTTTAATTATTGTTGAAATTTTTTATTAAATAAATTATATAATAGTATTTAAAGTACTGAAGATTATTGCCTCCCTCACTTCCACCCTTAAAATTGAGAGAAAACATTGTCCCCAATACCCTAAGCTTTAAATTACCCACATATGAGTTTGGCTTTCTCTCTTGAATAATTTTTAGACTCATTTTTTTATAGTCAAATAAATTGATTGCATATTAATAATGGTAAGTAATGTTTGAGAACCCAAGTTCCAAATTCTAGAAACTTCCTAGAGTTGGAACACAGAAAAATGAAAAACTGGCGTGTGCTTGAAAATTGAGTGATGAATATTACTATGGCACAAAATAATGATGGGACTCCCCTAAGCAGAATTAATTATTCCCTCCTCTATTCCCATAGTACTTTGTCATATTTCAATTATTGGCCCATCAGGAGATGGGATTAGCTGTCAAGGCCTCTGCCAGCCAAACTCAGTCAAAGCTGCTCATGTTGTCATACTGCAGCTGAGCTCTGCACATTGTTGAACTGCTTGTGTTGAACTTTATTGCCTTCCAGCAAATCTTCAAAAAGATTGTATTATGATACGGATTGAAACAAAAGTTGGGTAGGCAGAATGGCATGGAAACAGCAGCAGGGAGTAAATCTGATATTGGCGAAGCAAATATGTCTACAAGAGCTCTTTCAATGACTGTAAACCAAGACATAAGAAAGCATTGTTATCATTTAAAATGACAAGAGTTTAGTTTTCAACTGGCACAAAGATGAATTTTATAATTTATGGCATCTTAGATTTGATGAAACAAAATTTTTGTAAACTAGAAGATGGAAGACATGTTGAAGGCTGGAAAATGGCTTAACATCATGCTCATCATATAATAAAGAACATTCTGAAAATTATATATCTCAAGTTATACTTCAAGCATTTAAGTTGAGACTGAAAATCAATTGATTGATCACTTGAAAGCCCCCCAAAGACTCAAGGTTCTGGGTAGTAATCAGTGCATTTTTAGGCAGACCTAATTCTATCAGTTCAACTTGATTTCTCTTTTTGAAAAAGAACATGCTTTTTAGACAAATAATAGGCCTTAGTGAAATAAATCAAAATCAGAACTTTTGTTTCAATTTTATATGATATTATTAATGACAAACTAGGAAGATGGGCATGGGTATGACATCTGAGTGAATGTTGTTCCAAAGGTATAGACTGAGCAGTCGATAGCGTCTGAAATATTTATGACATGTGACTTGTCCATCTACCCCATTTATTGATCTTTTTCCTAATTCCATTTTATGACACCTCATAAGTTCAGAAGAGTATTTAAAGTGACCTTGGCAAAATTGATACATATTTTGATTAAATGTGGATATAATTTTAGTAATGACAAAGAAAAACGGTGGTCTGTCTTATGAAGTTTTATCCCTTCTCCCAGTAAGATACCTGGAGAAAAGACATTTGAAGTTCCTTTCAGATACAGAATTATAATGGTTAATAAATTTTTTAAATGGATGGATTATAATAAGGTATAAGCTATATTGTGATAATTTCACATAAATTAACATGATCTTATATTAGTTATTTAGAATTATATAATATACATTATTTTAAGATCTGAAATAAAATTTAAAATACATTGGGAATTTTAGAAGCTCTTTTTTCTGGTTGTTTAATTTTTTGAAGAGAATTTTTGCATTAAAGAAACAGCAATTATCCAAAATGTCCAGCATTTACCTTATTTACAGTTACCAGTCATGGTAAGCAATGTATTATTAATCATTAACTTGAGGCATGCTGCATGGTAGGGGAATGTTCTTCATTGGTATTTTTATTTTCATACATCAAATTGTTATTATTATTTTCTTTAATAGATACAGCATGCATTATTAATTCTCAAAGAATGAAAATAAAATAAGAAACAACACTATTTCAAATACACGTAGATTTTTTTTTAACGATTCAGAAATTAATCTCAGCATTTTGTAGTGTTTTGGGATCAATATATGCTGGTTTTAAAGATTTCTGGCTGGTAGAATGCTGGGGATATCTGTTCTTCTGCTGTATTTGAGTCTGCCTTAAATACAGGACAAAGGTGAGCTTTTCCCTTCTTCCCTTGTAAATCACTGTTAATTCAGTTCTAGGAAACAACATAGAATAAAACTATTATAAACACACATTAACTTGTGCCACATCCTAAGTTATGCCCAAAGTCTATGGTTAATTTTCAGTGTTCTTATTTGACCTTCAGCAGCATTTGTCAGAGGTGATCATTCCCTTCTCTTGGAAACACTTTCTTCCTGGCTTTCGGGAAATCATACTCTCTCTTGCTTTCCTAGTCTATATGCCATGACTCCTAAATTTATATTTCCAACACAGAACTCTTTTCCACACTCCAGACTCCTATATTCCACTGCCACTACACTAGACATTGCAAATGTAACATATCCGGACCTGGATCCCAATATTTGCCGCTCTTGTCACTTGCTTGACTTGCTGACTTCCCCATTTCAGTTAAAGGCAACTCCAGTCCTCTTGTTGCTCAGTAGATTCCTCTCTTTCTTTTATATCCTCATCAGATCTTTTAGGAAATGCTGTGGCTCTGCTTTCAAAACATATCTAGTTTCTGACCACTTCTTACCCCCCTCTTTTCCCTCTACCCTGGTCCTAGCCCCATCATCTCTTACCTGGATTATTGCAGTAGCCCTACAACTGGTCTTCTTGTTTCCATCCGTATTCGTTTCCTAGGGCTGCTGTAACAAAGTACTGCAAATTGGGTGACTTAAAACAACAGAAATCTGTTCTCTCTTGGTTCTGGGGCTAGAAGTCTGGAATCAAAGAGTAGGCAGGGTCATGCTGCTTCTAAAGTCTCTAAGGACGACTCTGTTCCATGCCCTCTCCTGGCTTCTGACAGTGCAGCCAACAATCCTGGCATTCTTTGGTTTGTGGCAGAATATCTCTGCCTCTGTCTTCACTGGTTGTTTTCTCTCTTGTGTCTTGTCTCTCTCTTCTCATAGAGACCTCAAGTCATATTAGATTAGGAGCCTTTTCTACTCCAGTATGACCTCATCTTGACTAATTCTATATGCAGTGACCCTATTTCCAGATAAGGCCACATTATGAGGTACAGGGGTTAGGACTTCAGCATATCCTTTTTGGGGAAAATAATTCAGCCCCTAACACCATTCTTGATCCCTTTTGGTCTTTTCTAGACAGCCCATAGAGTAATTATTTAAAAATGAAAGTCTAGTCATGTCAAAATTCTGTTAAAATCCTCTAGTGGTTCCCACTTCATGCAAATTAAAAGCCAAAGCCCTTACATAAGCCTATAGGCCAGAAACAATCTAACCCCTTTGTTACTTTTCTGACATCATCTTCTACTAGTCTCTGCACCCCCCCCCCCCAGCCATATAAGCCTCCTTACTCTTCTTGAAACACACCAGGCATGGTTCCACCTCAGGGCCTTTGTACTGGCTGTTACCTTTGCCTGGAACACTTTCTGCAATATCTCCATGGCCCATTCCCTTTTCTACAGGATTGCTGTGTACAGTTCTCAATAAAAGTCATTCAAAGGCATCTCCTAGGGCTGTGCCTTGCCAACTCACTCAACTCTGTGCAGTGACTCTGCTCACTTCCCTTAAATCTTTGCATAAATGTCACTTCTCCATAGACCATTTCACCCACCCATCCAACCATCTTGGCTTTCCTGATCGTACTTATTTTGTTCTATTTTATCCCCATAGTACTTATCACCTTATGAATACACTACTTTATGGACTTACTTGCTGCTTTGATTGCCTTTGTCCCTCATAAGAATTTAAACTCCATGAGGGCAGAGATTTTGGGCTGTTTTATTTACTCTCTACATTTAATGTCCAGAACAATACCTGACCCATAGTAGGCACCCAATAAATAGTTTTTGAGTAAGTAATTTATGATACCTTGGGTTTTTAAATGCATTCAAAATAGAGGAGAAGGAAGATTAAATCAATGACTTTTTAAATTAATGTGTTTCATAAGCTCTATCTCCACCATGATGTTAAAGCTTCAATTTTTAAAAAAGTTTTATCTTCTAGCTTGTGTGTATTGATAGGTGCTTTGTGTCACATAAAGAAACAACAGCTTACATTCAGAAAACTTGGGACCTTATCATGAAGCAAGGAATTTCAAGTGATAACAATCACTCAGCAGTTGTCTTTTATAAAGCTTTTTCGATTCTAATTTGCATTTATGGATCTTCAAGTAGCAATGAAAAATCCTTGCATGTTATTTATTGACTCATAAATAATACTGCGGCTTGCTTTACTTTTTATCTGTGGTACATTTGAGTAAAAAATGGGGTGTTATTTATGTGTAAATATTGATTAAATCATTAACTTCATTAGAGAATTAGGCTACAACAGTTTTTTAAGTGGCTAAATAGTAGACTAGGAGAAATGACTTATTTATAATATATTTACATCATAACCTGATGTAAAATGATGACATAAGCCAGTATGTACATGTAAACAAGAAGAATAAGAAATATTTTATAATAATAGGAAAGAGCTTTTATCATAAGAATTTGAATCAATACATATCAATAACATGACAGCCATTACTGGAATTTCATATACATTCAAAACAGCCTTTAAAATGATTTGGAAAAAGGAATTGGACTACCTTCTTTACAGTTATGATGCCAACTTGGAAATTGGGATCTGTGTTAATGTCAAAGGCATCTGCACCATCTCCATCCACAATAGTGTATTTCATTTCTGCATTGATTCCTTCATCCAAGTCCTTGGCAAACACTCTCCCCACAGTGGAGCTAATTGGAGCTGATTCCAGCACACTCATCTGATAATGTTCTGTGAAGAAAGGTAAGTACGTGCATACTTGAGAACCGTTATATCAGGCATGCTGTGCAAAACATCTTTTCCTTATTTCAAAAATGAAAACTCCAGTTCAGTTTTACAGATAAAAAGCTGATATCCAGAAAGCCTCAGTCAATTGTATCAGGTTGTAACCTGTATTGGATTCTCAATAAGGAAGAGCTAAATAGCATGACCATTATCCTAAAAGTAGGACAGGATGAAACCCAAAACATTCCTCATGCCAGCGAATATACCTTCCAAGTCGTGGGAAGGACCTTACTTTCCAATCTTTCGGTACTTGCTTTTGAACTGAAAGGTTTTCCCAAATATCAATTCCTTCTGAGACAGAAAAACCATGGTGGTCACAGAGTACATGTTTATTGTGCTCGTATTTCAAATGCCCACATTTTCCTTCGTGGCTTGCCTGGTGTGCTGTGTGTCCATTTCGATGACCACCTGCCCAAAGTTGGTGGTGACAAGGGATTTATAAAGGAGGAATGGCCATACAGAGCAAGCCCACCGGGTCCACGTGTTGTCTGTCACTGTGTCCTTGCACCTGGGACTGCCCTCTTCCTATCTCTTCATGGAGAGGTCCTTAAGGCTACTTTATATCTTATTTCTGAAGAGAATATAAAAAAAGTTCTCACATGTGTAAGAAGCTTAAGATTGGTATTGCTCTTCTTTCCAACTTGATATCCTGGATGCACAATTAAATTTAGTTCATTTTCAACTCCATGAAGTTGTATCTTTGTTAACTTAGCTTTTCTGGGACTCAACTTTTTGATGTTCTTCATTATTTTGCCAATGATAACATGACTGACTACATAACAATGAAAATCACACAATCACATTTTCAACATTTACATGGTCTCTGATTCTAATGTGCATTGCAAGCTAGGGGGAAATGGGATGTGAAGCCTCGAGTTTCACAAAGATTCTCTAATGTCTGTACTAAGCCTGCAGGCCCTTGGATTTCATGATCTTTCTCCATTCACTTCCAAAGGAGTTGATGCACTAGACTTTGCTATGCAGAACTTTTGGGGAGAAACAAAGAAGCATATGCCTACAATTCTTTCCACATGAGGAAAGTTACATGTTATGTGTTTAAACATACACATATATGTACAATTCGACACCATATTCTGTTCTATATTATTATATTAGAAATAAATAGATTGAGATCTTGATACCCACTATATTTGTTTCAATTCATGGTGACAGCTTATTCAGTGTAAAATAGGTGTGTCATTTTGTCAAGATCCCATAATCAGTTACAGTAATATTTATGAAAAACAAGGAAAATGGAATTCCTGGCAACAAGAGAATGAAGACTCAGAAGATTAATAAGGCAGAAGATTTTATCTAAGGTAGGTTTATGGAATGGTGAGATCATCTAAATTTAGTTTTAGCAAGTAGATGGGGGAAATATTTAATGATGAGATAAATTTTAAAAAGTCAAAAAATTGCAATTTTAGAGGAAGCAGAGATGGAGTGTGACAAATGCTTGGAGATAGAGATTTAAATTACTTTTATAAATTTTCATTTTGCTTTCAGTGCAACACAATCCATAATTCTACCCTATCCTAGATTCTCCATTATTACTCTGCTTCAAAAAAGTGGTGTAATGGTTTGACAGTTTTATCTAATTATGAATTCCAAAAATATAAATTGAATCATGCTTGTAAACTGATCTGTTCATCTGGGCATGATTGGGTTATGATTAGGGCATTGACTGGGCTGCATCAGTAGGGTGTTGAGCCCCACCCCTCGGTGGGTGTGGTCTCAAGTGTAAAAGGCAAGGCAGCAGATTTGAGAAGCAGTTCTGATGTTGGAGAGGAGCGCCCCAGGAGAGCTGTTTGCCTGATAGTCTACAGCTGGCCTTGTGGAGAGACGCAAAGCATAGAGAGCCTCATGGTCTACAGCTGAACTTGTGGAGGAAACAGAAGCTAAGCCCGGAGAGAAATGCAGCCCCGGGAACAGAGGAACCCGGAAGCCTGAACCCTGGCAAACGTCAGCAGCTGTCTTGCTCCAACACGTGGACTTTGGTGAGAGAAGAAACTTATGCTTTGGGGCCTGGTAACTGTAAGCTTCTACCCCAAATAAATACCCTTTATGA
>PVKH010033958.1:0-11938 GCA_004027955.1 Chaetophractus vellerosus
GGGTGGGTGGGGAGGCAGGAATTCTTTGGGGCAAGGTCGAGCTATGAGAAGGTGAAGGCAAATTGAAGATGTGGATCTGGAAATGGGTGCCAGGGGCTCTGGGGCTCAGTGATGCTCGCTATGGATGGCCATGCTTTGACCACGAGCACTGCCATTATGTTCCTATGTTGTGCATTTCTTTTCCTTCTCCTAAGCATGGCAGCATGAACCACAGTATCCTGTGTGCCTTCTGATGTACGGATTTCTGCCATACTCAGTCTTTACTTAGAAATAAAAATGTTTAAGTACAGCCTAAGCTTTTCCTAAGCAAGTTGGAGTCAAGATAGTCAAAGATAGTCCCAATTCTCAGCATATTGGTGACCCAGAGCTCTTCACCTGAAAGCTAACACTTGTTTTTAAAGCTGCATATGAGAAAACTGAGACCAATTTTTCTGAAATGCATATATAGGTGCACATAGATATTTACAATCTATACCAAGGCATGCTTATCTGCAAGGTACTTATTGGTATCAAGTGTAAATAGGGTAAGTTTTTAGACTAGTGGGCTAAAGAAATAGATTAAGGGCATTAAAAACAGGTGAAATATGCCATAGACCAGCACTGGCCAGAAGAAATTAAATGCAAGCAAAATTTTAAATTTTCTGATAGCCCCATTAACAACAGAAACAGGTGAAATTAATTTTATTAATATAGTCTATTTAGCTTAACATATGAAGTATCATCATTTCACTGTGTAAATTACAATTAATGAGATAAAAATAAAAAACTATTAAAACAATATCATACATTCTTTTTTGTACTTAGTCTTCGAAATATGCAGTTTATACTTAGAGCACATCTGAATTTGCACTAGCCGCATTTCAAGGGCTCAGTAGTCACATGTGGCTGGTGGTTGCTTTATCTGACAGCGCAGCTTTAGACAGACGTAGTGACTCATAAGAAACTCTGGTTCCTTTCCGAAAGGTAGCTATTCCAGAAAGAAGAAAGAGGGATCGTGATAGCATCTTGGCTTAGACAAGCAACATTCATTCATTTATTCATTCATTCAACCAATAGTCAGGGCCTATCATTTAACAGACTCTGTTGTAAGAAGTAGGGATAACATTTAGAAGTGAAAAAGACAAGTTCTCATGTCATGGAGCTGACATTCCACTGGGGGAGACAGTAAGAAAGAGAAAAGAATTCATAATCCATGAGAGGGATACAGGGATATGAAGAAAAATAAAAGAGGGTAAAGAACTAGAGAGGGAGGTGTTAGGCTAGATTGGAGGGGTCTGCAGAGGTCTCTAAGAAGGGGACATTGGGGCTGAGTCCTAAGTGAAGGGAGAAATTGAGTCATGAGGATGTGTAGGGAAAGATTGTTTCGGAAGGAGCTGCAAAGTCCTAAGGCAGGAAGGCAAATTTCATATAGGCCTATAGGATACTGTAAGACCCTGACTTTTACCTCACTGTAAATAAAATGGAACACCATTGGAAAGTTTTGATCCAAGTCATGTCAAGATCTATCTCCAGGGAAAATAGACAGTAGAAGCAATATCATTTATGTGAATATGCAATTATATGTTTTTTTTTCTTGGTTCACCTTTTAACCAAATCATAGCTCCCAGGTTAAATTCAATATGGGGCAACATGTCAGTTCTGAACCTTATTTGAACAATGCTGTTATCAATCAAGTAACTGATAGTGAGATCTGCCTTTCAATTAGAGAGGTGCTAGATCCCAGACACACATGCTCAGGCTGGTCAAGAGATTAGGCAGCTAATCTCAATATCCTCAACAATTAGAACACATGAATTATTGCATATTAGTGGGCTACAGTATATGTGCACCTTAATCTGATGATTATCAATGGGCACTCTTCTTGCATAAGTGCTGTACGTTTGGACTTTTTGGTTTGTAAATGCAGAATTCTAACCTACAGTCAGTCTTTATACAAAATTTTCATTAACATCAGTGACGGCTGTGCACAGGATGAAATTGTTGGTATTTTATTCTTATTCAATGTGTGTATCACTAGGAAATAAGAAAGCAAACCAGAGATATCCAGTTGCTTGGCTCTATGATCACCGTGTGTTCTCAGGCAGCCCGGCAGCCAGATGTAAGCCATTTCTTATCTCCTATTAGAATCACAAGTTATTCCTGCTCTCTGATTTACGTTTTCTGAAGAATGAAGAAAGTCCATTTACCTCTGCAAAGGAATTCAACGGAAATTCTGTGGGCAGATATTGGACTCAAAAAAAAAAATCTCTTGCCGGTATCCTTATTTAGTAAAAGACTCTCAAAATGCAGTTAGGATAAAATCCAGGATCAGGATAAAGTAGATATTGGTTTTGGAATATCATGGTGAAAATAAACATATCTGAAAAGACAAGAATGTCCATCAAGTGTTCAGACTGAAAAAAAGGCGGGTGAAGGATTCAAGGGGAAATGTTCTTTATCTTGGTAACTGGTCATTTCTTAGTATGGTCAGAAAAAGTATCTCTAAGTTGTGCCTGGCCATTACTTCTCTAATTTCTAATGGGGATGTCGTTTCCTTGGGAATTGCAAGGTTTAGAAACACCAGCCAAGATGGTTAGACTCTCAAGCTCCACAAGAGTAGAAATTGTGCTATCTTGTTCACCCATTGAGTCCTTAATTTTCAGAAGAGCACTTAGCACCCCCACAGAGGCTCAATAAATATCTGTTAAATGTTTCTGGATGAAATTTGACCCGAACTAACTTAAATATAAAATATTCTTTTGGGAACCTTTAGATTCCTTCCTTAGCTCCCAATTCTATTTAACTGACAGTGGACTTATCATATAATTTGATTTTCAGGTAATGGATAATCTTTGCCATTAATCCCTAATGGCTGTTTGGTAATCTTAATATCAAGGTCAAACTAAAACTAACCCCCCCCCCCGCATACAGATGGCTGATATATAATGGATAAATAGATAAATGGACTAAACTTCTGGCTCCTTACACATTACTTACAATATAAACCAAGGAATTTATTTTTCATCAGGCAACAACTCAAACTTTAAAGAACATTACTGTAATTAAAAAATTTTTCCCCCACAACATGATTGTAAGTAAAATATTTTTTAAATGAAGAAAGGTTGTGCATATGTGTGTTTTAGTGTCTTTTCCTTTCTTAGGATTTTCTTCATGAACTGTGGGAAAAATTTTATTTCATATTGAACAAAACAAAACATGCAGGTGATGGGGTTCAAATAACTTCACATCACTTGGAACGTAGGGAAACACTGCATCTATAGAATAGAAGACTTGTGTTTTTATTCTTTAAAACTGGGATGCCTGATTTAGACACACATGGCCCAGCCTATTTGACTTTGTTGTCAATGACTGGAACTGCATCTTGGCAATAAGAAATCACTTGAGAGAAGTTATGAAGGCACAACCTACATGCTGAGCTAAGCTTACTTGGGCTTGGAATTTTCTGATTTTAAAGTGTTTCCTTATCTCCATACACAAAAGTAAAATGAAACCATATAGGCAAACAAATCAAGGAATCCTGGATGGATTTTCTTTTAAGGCAATTTCACAAGTATGTGTGGAAAAGTCAATCACAGTGAAGTTCATTTTCTCAGAAGAATAACAAAAAAAAAAAGAACTTTTTCAAATAGTAAGAAAATATGTTATTTAAAAAAAAATCTATTCTGGACCATGTCCTGAATGTTTCTCGATTTTTAGATGCCATATCGGGTCTGGGTGGGATTGTCAGGCACCAAAAACAAACAACTGGCACTTTAAAAGGCACTCCTTTATGAAAAGGACACACTTGGGATTTCACTGCGTCGGCGTTTGGAAGGAATTTAGGCCGTCACCGTTCCCACCTGCTGCCCCGCCGGGCCACGAGCCTCCGTACTGTGTCTTACGGATGCAGGTGAACCTGGCGCTGAACCACTTTCACAGTCCAGAAAGCATGACATTCCTTGTTACCAGTGGGAGGAAAGGCTAATTGAGAAGTGTGTATAAAGGCTGTAATGAGTAGCATTTACATGTATTGATTAGAAGTAGGGCCACCGTTTCTCATTTATCACCACCAGCAGCTGTGAAATTTTCCCCACGTCGATTGGCACGGCTTCTATTCCCGCTCCTCTCGTTCTTTATTGCTTTTTTCCCCCTTCCCCTCCTGAACCAGAGTGCTGATCCACCAGCTGGAATGGCCTGGTAATTACTCCAGCTCCTTCACCAGCTGCCACAATTGCCAAACCGCTGGAGTGAAAAATTCCATCCCGCATTTCCGATTTTTTGCATTACCATTGCATAATCATATTGGACGAATAATTAACCTGGGTTAATACATCAGGGAGCCATTTGCAAGTAAATTGATAAGCTGAGGGCTGTAACGCTCACAAGGGCTGAGGACTTTGGCCGTAGCGTGCTGCTCTGGGGGCCTAATCCTCTGACCATCAGGAGGACCAGCTTTTCCAAAAGAGCCCTTGACCATGATTCAGTTGGGTCAGAGGCCCAAAGACCCTAAATCTGAGGTCACTTCCAATGGCCGGTATCTCCTATTTCTTAAAGCGCTAACCTCATTGTCCACATCATGGGTGTAGAATGGCTAATTTGTGCCATCAGCCCATTTTTGAGAAATTTACTGACTGAGGATATTGTGGGTTGTTGTGTAGGAAATTATTAACTTTAATTTATCTTCTGCTCTTTCACTTGAACGATGGAGGGGCTTCTTGGGTGGCTGGAGAGCGATTTGCTTTACCTTCAACTGTGTGGCAACCATCTTGGACGCAAAGGAGAGTGTATTAGTGTGTGAATGTGTGACAGAACTGGAAGTAGTGAATAATGTCCATATTTCCAGAGCAAGGATAATCTGGATGTAAATGATGGACTATAGTTAATGGTTCAATTATGGAAATGTTTTCATGGATTGTGGCTGGTATTAATAATAGGTTGGTAAAAGGGAGCTCTATTTTATGCATGAATTTTCTGTAAACCTACAATTTCTCTAATAAAAATTTAAATATATATATATATATGTATGTATGTATGTATGGCCATTTTGGGAAACTGTAAGATTAAAGTAATAGAAGACCATCAAAGTCTAACCATCTGATTTCAAATTTGTTCTTGACTCCATTTTTTTTGTCACCAACTGTATATTGAATTTTTTTCTGTGGCTAAATTCAAATGCTTCTTGCTTTCTTGCCTCCTCACCTGTTCATTTTGGACTATGTTCTTTTTCAAGGCTAATCAGAGAGGCAAGTGATGGTCCTATAACTTCCAAAATATTTGTATTGTGTGGTTGGGCTTTGATATGTGACCTCTTGTTCTTGAAGTGAAATCAGAGAATACAAGCCAGACAGAAAGTCAGCACTCAGCATTTGTCACTGTGAGAGGTATTGCAAGGAATAGCAGTTCCTTTCAGACTCAACTGTAGCACTAAGTGAAATCAATAGCCAAACAATCTAACACAATTGGTCACATATTGATAGAATTAAACACCGCTGTTAACGTGACTTGTCATTGATCTGACAAAAACAGAGTTCAGGATAAAAGTAGCCTGAAGCCTTTAGCCTGGGTTTATGTAGAAGAGGTTGGGACAAGGATGAGTAGGGAAATGAGAATTATTTTGCTTCATCTACATAAAACATGATTTTCTTCCTCCAAACCTTATGCTTCACTCTGTAATATACTTTCAGGACTCAACTTCTTTTTCATTGGTATTATGGCAGGTGGAACTAGAGGTGGCTGATATAAAGTTCAGATGTAATGTTAGGCTTAAAGACCATCTCTTAGAGGTGTGAGAGAAGAGGTGTGGGAGATGACCTCTTTGACAAGTTCTACAGATTCCTGTGGAAGATGAAACAAGTCAACCCAGCTTATAAAACATTGTATTCTACTCTATCCTATATTAATGCCTATGAGCATGGATCTTCATGTCACATGTAAATTTTGAAAATGTTTTCCATCCTCTGCACACAGTTAAATGATATTGCAAACTATCAGGAGACCCTGACCATATCATTCCTTATGATGTGGCTGAGCACTGGAATCAGCTGTTGCTGGGAATCCATCTGCCACAAGCCAGTGTATGGCTAGTAAGAGAATGCCCCCCACCAGCGAAAGTCAACTGCTGTGTGTAGCCTGCATGTTGTGGTTTGTGTCAAGAGTCCCCAAGTCATTGCTGTGATATCTGAAGTATTGTGTAAGAGGGTGCAGGGCTGAGTCAGTGCCTGGTCTTTGTCATGAATTAAGTCAGGAGATGGAATGTATTTGGCATGTTGGGTTTCCTTCCTTACTATATTACAAAATGATTGTGGGTGCACTGGTGAATATACCCAAAGATTTGAATAGGTAATATTTTTCTCTATTATGTTACCAGTTTATTTTCTTTGTAGCACTCTCACAGTCTATAATGATCTTGTGTATTTAATTGTTCAGTAGTTTAATGTCTGCCCAGTAGAATGTATACTTCATGAGTGCAAGAACATTGACTATCTTCCTTTCCATTGTGTCAACCTAATGCCTAGACAGAGGCAGAGCCACAGCCTGTGGTTTGGTAGCTGGTGCACTGCACAACTCCAGGGGGTGCTATTCACATAGACTCCAGTGTTCAACCTGTATAAATTCTACTTAGCAGCCCTGAGGGCCTGGAACCTAATAGATAATAAATATCCTTGAAATGAATTAATGGATTTTTATGATGTTACTGTGGGCAGACAAAATATTTCCTTTATTGCTGAATAATGAATGTAAAACTCTAGGGTAGTGGTTCTCAAATTTCAGCATGCATAGAATGACCTGGAAGGTTTTTAAAAGCTTCAATTGCTGTGACACACCCACAGAATCCTTGACTTAGGAAGTCTGGGGTGAGGCCCAAGAATTTGCGTTTTAACACAATCCCAGGTATTGCTGGTGCTTCCAGTAAGGAGCCACACACTGAGAACTAACCACTGCTCTAAGGCCCACAGTCGGTGATGATGACAGTGATGAGAGATGATGTCCATGGCGATTCCTCTCTCTCCTTCATTCTCTCTTTCACATTGGAACTCCAGGGTTATTGTCCTGAAGAAACTGACCTGATCCAAACTGTCCCGTACTACTAAATTTTGACGAGTACAGACCCCTTCACACAGTTTTTAAAGCCATCCATCACCTTTGAGAGTCTCCTCTGCTCTCCACCACCCCATCCCAAACCCTGTGCATGAGTTCCAAGCACACTAGAATCATGTACATCTACCCTGGCTGTGTGCCAAAATCAACTGTGGAGCTCTAAAAAAATGCAGGCACCTGGGTTCTGTTCCACAGATTCTAATTCACTAGGTCCCAGGTGAGTCCTGCAGACTTCAGGTGAGTCCGATGCACAACTGCATGAGGCCTGGGCAAGTTTATATCCAAAGGTGAGTTCATAATGTCATAAGTTTTCATAATAAAAGAAGAAAGAATGAAAATAAATGAAATAGGCAATCACCTTTAAAAGTTATGAAAAGAATATTTATAGACTGAAACAAAAATGAAGGTAACCTAACCAGCAGGAAGCAGCTACAAAATAATGACCATCACCCTTCAGCTCCTCCTTAAGAATAAGGGTGTAAACTCTCTGAGTGGAGAGTTGAGACAGGTGACTATAGTGAAAGAGGGAAGGCAGCTGAGATCTGGCAAAGAACATGCATGGCAGACAACATGGTGGCAGAAAACATAGCTGTGAGACTCCTACCCAGGAACCTCCCGAAGGGAATACTGCTACTAAAGAACAAAGGTGGAAAGATCTTGTGAGACCCATTTGGAACTCTTTCTGGCATCAAGGGGAAGCCCAGGATACCTTCAAACAAAAGGCCTAACCAATGGCCCCCTAAGAGCTTACAGGCGGGGGTCATAAGGCAACAAACAGCAGACAGCTGGGGCCCCTCCACAACATTAGGAAAGGGGAGGAGGAAAGGTCTTAAAAAGGCCTAACCTGGGGGTTCACATGCATGTTTCACCCTGCAGCACACCCACAATCCATGTCTCAGATTGTGTACTGTTTTTCCTTTCTTGTTTCTTAATAAACTCTTTACTCCCTTGCCTATCCCCCAAAATTTAAAAAATGAAGGCAAGAGTAGAATTCAGTACATTAGAAATTTAAAAACAAACATTAAGGAAAATTAAACTGAGGCAGCAGATCTGGAAAAAACTAATAAGACTGAGCCTCTGACAAATATATGAACAAATATATGTCAAGAAATTTGAAAATCTTGATGAAGTAGACAACTTTATGACAAAACAAAAGGAATGTTTACTCAAGATTTTAAAAAATACCAAGTGCTCTCTATTAATTCAACAAACACTTATTGAGAGCTTACAATGTGCAGCTGTCCTAGGCAGAGGCAATATAGTGGTGAAGGAAACAGACAAAAATCCCAGCCCTGGCAGAGCTTGCTTTCTGTGATTCTGAGGCTCAAAATCTGATAACTCGCACACACAGGGCAATAAACCGTTCTCATATATATAAATAAAGATAGGAAAATATAAGTAAAAGGCCAGGAAAGTGCATTCAACAGGATGGTAAAAGAATTACTCATCTGTACTCATCCCAGGATGATAATGTGAACTTCATATTGGCAGGTACATTAATATAATACATCAAATCAATGATAAGTCCACTAATTTTGTGAATGTTAATCTCAGCAGATGCTGAAAAGATCTTCAATAAAATTAAATACCTGTTCCTTATTAAAAAAAAGACTCTTGGAATATTAAGAACAAGAGGCTATTTCCTTCACCTGATAAAGGATATCTGAAACCACGAATCAGCATCATACTTCACAGTGAGAATCTGGAGGCATTCCCATTTAAACCAGAAACAGATGAATTCCACCTGTCACCCTTGTTATTTAGCATTGTGTGGAAGTTCAGGCAAATATAATAAACCTTGAGAATAAAAGAATAACTACAGAGAGGAAGAGATAAAATTATGATTATGTGATGGCAGTATGATTAGACACACCTAGGAAATCCAGGGCAACAACTAAATAATGTTTTGAATTAATAAGCAAGTTCATCAAAAGTGAATGGCTGCAGGATAAATATACAAGAATCGATGACATTTCTGTATAACAACAATAAACCTGTTAGAAGATATAATGGCAATTGAAACTATGAATTACCAAGAAATGGGTGACAACTATATGAAAAGAACCACAAAACTTTATTGAGCAATATAAAAGATTTGAATATGTGGAAGCACAGATTGCATTCTTGGATAGGAATACTATTAAGTAAAACAGTGTTAACTTTTTCCCAAATTAGCAGTTTTATAGTTTTAAGGACTTTTAATTTTTCAAAGTTTCTAGTTAATTATCACAGAAAAGAAACATTAATAAACATAATATAAACATAAAAGTAAACGTTAAAAACTCCCTAATTCATTTTTGGCCCAGCTCAACTACAACCTTTTCTGTGAATTCTTCTGAATTTTGTCACTTGCCCTCCCCTGAGCTCCCATAAACTGCACATGTGTTTCTTTATAACCCATATATGACTCCTGGGTGAGTTACAGTTAGACATGTGCATGTTAATCTCCTCCATTTAACTATAACCTTCTCAGGGGCTCTGGCCTTTTACTAAGAATTTCCTTTAAGAAACTTAAAGAAAACCCAGAAGAGAAATGTCCACCAGCTGATACGCTCCCTTGAAGAGATGATAAAACTAACATGGGACCTGAGGAACGAGTGCAGAGTGGACTATTTCAGCAAGTGGATGTCTTCATTTTCTGAGTATTACAAGAACTGGGGATTTATAACATTCTGTTAGTTTCAGTTGTGGTACTTTTCCAGACCCTTGTTGAATATAAGGAAACAATATAATATAGTAATTAGGAGCAGGGCTGTAGACATGAGACCTTGGAAAAATTAAATTTAAATGAGGAGAGCAATATTACTGGTGGATAGTGGTGAGAATTAAACGAGAGGATGCAAGTTTACAGGCAAAGTGCCTGGCCCACAATAAATCTATTCTATGATACGTATGATCGCAAAGAGAATTCGATTTTGTGATAGTCAAACTGGCACATAGCCATCCTTTCTCTTTCACATCATGGAGTCGTATTTTGAAAGTCAGTCTCTCTCTCTCTCTCTCTTTCTGTCTCCAACTCTTGCTTCAACCTAGCAAACTGAATTATCACCCCTCTGGAGAGGGAGCCGTCATTCCTTTGCAGGGCCAGCTTCCTGGGCACGACACCTGTGCAGTCACGCAGGGAAAGCCCCCTGCACCCAAGGGTCCCAAGCTTGGTTCAATGCTCTGACCTCACCATCTGGACATTTTTTCTCATTTTTGAACAAAGGGCCCCACACCAACATTTTGCACTGGGCACTGCAAAAGTTCAGTCCTGAGACAACACGGTCCCCGAATATTTGGAATGGATGGGGTTGAAAGCCTCTGATATAGATTAGGTCAGAGTACCTGGGTAAGCCCGTCATAAAATGAAAACTGTCCCCTTTCCCCAAAAGGTATCCAGAGGAATTTTTAAATATTACATTATGTGGCAAAAAGGGTGTGTGTGTGCAGATATGATTAAGACTCTTGAAATGGCGAGATTATTTGGGGAAGCCCCTAAAGGCAATCACAATTATAAGAGGGAGGCAGGGGTAGATTTGACCCAAGAAGAGAAGGCAATGTATCCACACAGGCAGAGATTGCAGTGACCCAGTAACCAGAAGCTAGAAAAGGCAGGAGCAGATTCGCCTCCCTTGAGCCTGTGGAAGGAGCACAGCCCTGCCAACTCCTTGATTTCAGCCCGGTGATGATGATTTCGGACCTCTGGTCTCCAGAACTGTGAGAGAATAAATTTCAGTTGCTTGAAGCCACCAGGATTGTGGTCATTTGCGAGAGCAGCAACGGGAATCTAATACATCCCCTCACCCCATTTTACAGATCCCAGAGCAGTTTCTGAAACATTTTGCTCACTTATATTACTCTCATAGTTCTTAGATTATTGAGGCGTTCAGTGGTATTTGCCTTGTCCAGCTTCTCTCATGTGTGACCTGAGAACCAGCCTTTGCCCTCCAGGGGCAGCCATCTTGGGAGTGTGGGCTCAGGGGATCATGTCGGTGCTGGTAGGCTGATGACTCCCTGCTGATCTACTGAGGTCTGGAAACCCTCTGTTCTGCTTGTTCTGTCTGCCACCATTTTGCCATAAAAGCTAATTAAAAAAAAAAAAATTTCCAAAAAATCACGTTGCTCCTGCTCATTGCAGCATTCACTGTTTTCTAACCTGGATGATGTTCTGCAAGCTCAGAACTGGCTTCCGCTGTCGTTTGTGCTCAAATTCTCCTGCTCATGCCACATCTATTGCACAAGCATGGCTTGGAAGGAGTGCTTTAATGTGCAAAGAGAAGAGGAATTTTCTGGATGAGGACAGGTTTCAGCATGGTTCTACATAGCTTATGGATCCAGGGAGAGGCAGCAGAAAGGATGTGGCACATGCTGCTTCCTTGTTCTCAGAGTTTTCCCTTCTGGATTTGCAGATTGATCTTGTCCATCCCTCCCAGAAAGGAATTTGAATCTGGCTTGAAATACATGACTGTCCTGTACCTAGGGAAGCCTCAAGAACAGCCAGTAGCTAGACGGTTTGAAGGAGAGCTGAAAAGCTGTTTTTATGGGACACTGAAGGAGGCAGAGATTCATAGTTTTAAAAAAGCAATGGAGACAGAGTCTGGAGACTAATATTGTCATTAACCAGTTGCCAGCAGATCCACTCTGAGTCTCTGTTTTCTCACATGTAAAAGGGTAATATTATTACCTAACTTCCCTACCTCAGAGGGCTGTTGTGGGAAACAAATGGAATGGGAAAAAGCCCTTTGTAAACTACAGAGCACTGCAAATGAGTAAGAGCTGTACCTTGCAACCCCTACTTTTACCAATCCAGGCACAGAATTGAAGTTTATTTCTATTTTCCACCTTGGTGTCCCTCCACCTTCAAATTCTGCATTGACAA
>PVKH010033959.1:0-11936 GCA_004027955.1 Chaetophractus vellerosus
TTTATTTAATGATAGAGTATATCAGATGAAATCCTGGCAGGAAACAGCACACATCCCAGATGGTTCAAATAAAGAAACTTTAACGGTGGGACTAATTAAACAACTATGGGCTGGGTTAAGGGAACAAACAGGGGAAGGTGAGGCACCCAGAAACTGGCTGCAGCAGGAAGCGTTTCTCTCCTCTGGGACAAGGGAAGGAAATAGTGAGAGCTGGAGCCAGTGGAATAGTGCCTGTGGTCATAAAGAGCAGAACCACTGCCAGAACCATGGCTCTGAATCAGGGAAGGAGTGGGAAAAATAGCCTGATCTCACTTCCCACTGCCCTCCAGTTTCCCCCCAGCACCTCTCACTGGCCAAATCCATCCAGAAGCCAGCAGACAAGTGAGTCCAAGTGATGAAGTCCATAGGAGTTAGTCTCCTTGGGCACAGAACAAGACAGAGAGGGTGGGGGGTGGGGATGGTTCTGGGGTGGAGGGTGTGGGGGAGTGCAATGGGGGAAAACCTGTGCAGAAGGAAGATGGCTGCATCTCTCTTCTGTCATTAATTGTAGAGGCTTTGGAATCAAACAGGCCTGTATCATTGAACATGTTGTCTGATTTCTCTAAGCGGGCTTCCTCATCAGTAAAGTAGGTTAATAATACCTCTATCATGAGATTGTTTTCAATAGTGAATGAATAAATATGTGTGACTCGTAGTAGTTTCTCCAGAAAGGTTTATAACCAAGAACCACCAGTATTACTATTTTTATTACCAATATACAAAAAAATCTGGGTGATAGCAAGTTCAAAAAAGCTACGTTAGCTCTGTATTGTATAGTTGCAAACATTTGTAAGACTGTAGTTACACAAGACTGCATTTTACCATGGGGACTTTTGGAAAAGCACAGACTGAGTAATTTCCAGAACACAGTGTTCCTGACCCTGGTACTCTGCAGTCCCACCAGTACATAACAGTCTCAGGCAGAGGAGAAAAGGAATATAGGAACAGCAACATTGAATCAAGTAGATAATTAACAGTTGATTCGTTTTGTTTATTTACAATATCAGTGCAGACCTTGAGGATTGAAAAGAGCACGTCTAAAGAGCCAGTTGATTTTCAGCAATGGATTGAAAGAGGTATGTGTTTGTTTTACCGGCATTGTTCTGAGAATGAGGGAATAGAGATTTTTTTTTTTTAAAGGAGGTACTGAGGATTGAACCCAGGACCTCATACATGGGAAGCAGGCACTCAACCACAGAGCTACACCCATTCCCAGAATAGAGAATTTGTCCTTTGACTCTGCATTTCCAATTGAGCTGCATTTCGGTGACAAAAGATGACTGATACTTGTGATAGACACCTTTAAGACCTAGAAAAACCCAGGTTTGAATATAAGATTGTTCCTTTACTTAATTTTTCTGAATTTCAAAATCCTCATCTGAAAAGGGAGGATGATTCCTACCAGTTAAAGTTTTTGTGAATATAGCATCTGGGGTAGACAAAGAATAGTTTCTCCTCTTCTTCCTTCCTTCCTGATTGCTACTTAAATATCATCAGTAGAACTGATAGCTTCCAGTGAAACACAGCAAATTGACTTCATGTGTTTATCTCCTTTCCCTCCCCAAATACCAAGGAAATAATACTAAAGGAATAAAAAGCCAAAACCTACAAGGAGAACACATAAACAACCAGAAGACTAAAGCTAATGTGAGACATCAATATATGTTAAGGAAGAAGGAAGGCAGATGGAGAAATGATAACTTCTGTAGCTGAATAGACTAAGTTATAACCTAAGTGCCTGCCAGAGAGAATATCAATGAGAAGCAAGCCAGTTTACCCCAGAAACCCCCAGAAAAGTCTAGAACTGGAAGGCAATGAGTACCATGAAAAGTGTGAATGAGACCTAGGGCAGAAAACAAGGGTGATTAGTTGAACATCTATTTATGGAGTAGTTGGATGCTGGCTACCTTCTCCTACTTCACAAAGCTAGATGACCACTCCTTCCTCCCACTAACACCTACCTCCATCCCCAAGAGATGTCTAGGAACATTGGATGTTGAGGCTCAGAACTCAGGGAGACCAGGCAGAGTAGAGAGAGTAAATGAGACATAGGGGTGAAAACAGGATTTAAATGAAAGCCTACTTATTGAATAGTGTGAACTCTGATCTCCTTCCTGCACTCTGCTATTAATGACATGGCCAAGAGTATACCCCTAGCCAGGTGACTGGAGGATTCATCTTTGGAGACACTGAATGGCCCCAGAAAAGAAAGATCTATGGATACTGACAAAGGCTGGCTTACTCCTGGTCGCCCTACTGAAGTCCATTAGTCAGCAAGCCTGGTTCATACAGTTTTCAAGTGATTTATTCCTAAGTAACAAAAGACAGCCAAAGTTCACCAGACATTTGATGAAGGCCTCAAACCCTGAATATCATTAAGTCTTTAGCTCTAATTTCTAATCTATAGGAATATAAAAGAGGAATAGATTAAATGAAATTCTAAGGAGGCAAAATGACAGCAAATCTAGAATGTGGGACATTCTGTAGGACAACTGACATGGTCTCTTCAATATGTCAGTGACATGGGGGAAAAAATAGATGGGGGAGAGAAAACAGTTCAAGATTAAAAGAGATTTAATTCTTTTTCACAACGGGTTTGCTGCCAGAACACAGGTATCATGAAAACCATCGCTATATCTTAAAGCCAAAATGGGAAAGGAAAAGACTCAGATCAACATTGTTATCATTGAACACATAGATTTGGGCAAGTCCACCACTACTGGCCACCTGATCTACAAATGTGGTGGAATCGACAAAAGAACAATCAAAAAATTTGAGAAGGAGGCTGCTGAGATGGGAAAGGGATCCTTTAAGTACATCTGGGTCTTGGATAAACTAAAAGCTGAATGAGAGCATGGTATCACCATTGATATCTCCCTGTGGAAATTTGAGACCAGCAAGTAACTATGTGACCATCACTGATGCCCCAGGACACAGACTTTATTAAAAACCCGATCACAGGCACATCTCAGGCTGACTGTGTTGTCCTGATCGTTGCTGCAGGTGTTGGTGAGTCTAAAGCTGGCATCTCCAAGAGTGGGCAGACCCATGAGCATGCCCTTCTGGCTTACACACTGGGTGTGAAACAACTAATCGTTGGTGTTAACAAAGTGGATTCCACTGAGCCCCCCTATAGCCAGAAGAGCCATGAGGACATCATTAAGGAAGTCAGCACCTATATTCAGAAAATTGGCTACAACCCTGACACAGTAGCTGTGTGCCACTTTCTGGTTGGAGTCATGACATCATGCTGGAGCCAAGTGCTAACATGCCTTGGTTCAAGGGATGGAAAGTCCCCCGTAAGGATGGCAATACCAGTGGAACTACGCTGCTTGAAGCTCTGGATTGCATCCTGCCACCTACTCGTCCAACTGACAAACCCTTGCATCTGCCTCTTCAGGATATCTACAAAATTGGTGGTGTTGGTACTGTCCCTGTAGGCCGAGAGGAGACTGGTGTTCTCAAACAGGGCATGGTGATCACCTTTGCTCCAGTCAATGCTACAACTGAAGTAAAGTCTGCTGAAATGTATCATGAAGCTTTGAGTGAAGCTCTTCCCGGGGACAATGTGGGCTTCAATGTCAAGAACGTTTCTGTAAAAGATGTTCATCACAGCAGTGTGGCTGGTGACAGCAAAATGACCCACCAATGTAAGCAGCTGGCTTCACTGTGCAGGTGATTATACTGAACCATCCAGGCCAAATCAGTGCTGGCCATGCACCTGTGCTGGATTGTCACACAGCTCACATTGCTTGCAAGTTTGCTGAGCTGAAGGAGAAGATTGATCGCCGTTCTGGCAAGAAGCTGGAAGATGGCCCCAAATTCCCAAAATCTGGTGATGCTACCATCGTTGACATGGTTCCTGGCACGCCTTGTGTGTTGAGAGCTTCTCTGACTATCCTCCTCTGGGTTATTTTGCTGTTCGTGTCATCAGGGCAGTGGACAAGAAGACTACTGGAGCTGGCATGGTCACCAAGTCTGCCCAGAAGCTCAGAAGGCTAAACGAATATTATCCACAGCACCTGCCACCCTAGTCTTAGTGGTGGAAGAACGTCTCAGAACTGTTTGTCTTAATTGGCCATTTAAGTTTAATAGTAAAACACCGGTTAATGATAACAATGCATTGTAAAACCTTCAGAAGGAAAGGAATGTTTTGTGGACTGTTTTTGTGTGGCAGTTTTAAGTTATTAGTTTTGAAAGTCAGTACTTTTTAAATGGAACAACCTGACCAAAAATCTGTCATGGAATTTTGAGACCCATTAAAACAAAGTTTAATGGGGAAAAAAAGCAAGAGTTAAGTCTGATTTGAGTAAACCCACCATAAAAAGGCATTTTAGGGAGGGGAGCAGATATAGCTCAAGTGGTTTAATGCCTTCTTCCCATGTACAAGGTCCTGGGTTCAATCCCCAGTACCTCCTTTAGAAAAAAAAAAAGACATTTTAGGGGACAACTGGGGGAATTTAAATATGGACTAAGTATTATGTTATTAAAGCATTATTTTTACTGTTAGTATGATAATGGTATTATGGTTATGTAAGAAAATATCCTTATATTTTCAAGATGGATAATCAGTTATTAAGAGGTGAAATGTCATATTTTTAAACTATTTTAGCAAAAATAATTAGATAAATCAAATATAGTGAAATGCTAGTAATTGTAAAATCTAGATGATGGGTATATATACAAGTTATTATAATTTATCTTTTACGTGTGTTTGAGATTTTCTAATTTTTCATAATTAAAAAAAAGCTAAGCAAATGAAAAGAAGAGGTTTTTATTAACTCCTGGTATATAAGAAAGAAAATATGATCATAATTTATTACTTAGCTCAGCAGTAAATACATTTATATAGTCATAATAATGTAACTATCAAGTATTGATTTCAAAATTGAGAGGACAGGAGGAAGGAGAAATTACAGGAGGAAGAGGATATTGGTTTAAGAGACCTAAATTTTCACCTAACATAGTCTTTAGAAAAAGGATAAATCAAGAAAAGGGAATATAAACATATTAAAATTCCCAGAAGCATAGCGTAGAGAGTTAGAAATGTTTACACTCTGGGGAGCAGGACTGGAGAAGAAGGAAGAGGTCAGGCAGGGGATTACATTTTTCATTACCTCAGAAAAGGGTTTGGAAACAAAGAAAATCACATGTAAGCTTACTTCCCAGAGACTTCTCTTAGTATAATGTAGCTTTTAAAATTATATAAATTAATTATTTTGATACAAATAAAATTAATTTCAAAATAATGTCAACTGTTACATATTGTTATATCAATTAAATATTTCACATTTCCAGAAGAATGTTCACTATGATTAGCTTATGACCAAATAAATTAATCTGTCCTAAAAGTATATAGGTAAAGGTTTTTTAAACTCAGGTACCTGAAAAAGATTACTTTACTTCATAATTCAGCGTCACAGAGAAAATTCCCTGCAACATACTAAGCTCCAGTCGTTACCCCTGGGCATGGTCAGATGGCTCCTTTGAGGCCTATTCCAATTACTTTAGTAGCTTGAGCCTTAAAAGAGATTTTTACGTTTTATCAATTCCTTACTTTTCCTACTTTATTATAATTTACATTTGCATTTACTTTTGCTTGCACTCTCTAGAGATATTTTACAGCTCAGAAATAGTTCATTTTATATCAAATATCTCTATTTTTATATCAACCTTTAAATCTGGCCTTAAAATAGTTTATCAGATATTGTGTTTTATTGAACATAAAGTTCAGTAGCTATCCTCATGTATTTTGAACCTTTAACTCATTTCTGTTAAATTTGTGTTTTAGATCTAGTACATACAGAGGGGCAGCTTCAAAATGAAGAAATTATTGTAAGTATATATTTTGTTGAGATAAACATTATTTTTAACCAGCACAATGTATTTAAATTTTTAAACCTATCTCCATAGTAGAGTTAATAAATGTCCTTGTGATATTGTAAGTTCTGTACCCAATCAACCCAAAGGAAAGGTTATTCTATAACCTTTTAGAGTTTAGATTATAATCAATAAGATTATACCTAAATGTAGCATTAATAAATTAGACTCATCCATCATAGAGAGGGTGACAGCAAAGATAAAACAATTCACTTGTTTGTTCTCTTATTTTGCTCATTCATTTTGAAGTACTTACTTGCTTTGCTTTGCTTTCTTTTATTTGATTCTATGGGCCTTTTAGAATAGAAATTTTAAAAGGAGCAGATGCCAAACTGAACGTTAATTTAAGCATGAAAGGACAAGGGAGATTCAGATAAGGGGAACTGGAGCGTAGGATCAGCAACAATAAGCCAGAGAGATGTGTTGGAAAGAGAACCAGTATTTTCTGACAACATTCCACTGGGCTTTGCCTGTCAAGTGGAATGAATGCCTTTTGACAAGGAAGCTGCTGCCTCATCAGGAGTTCCTCTGTTCCTGCTAGTTTGTCAGGCTGTGGCTTTAGGCAAACACACACAAAAATAAAACAACTGAATGTGGATTTTTCAGGTGGTGGTGGTTGTTTAATTAAGGTTTCTCTAAATGAGGGTTAAAGAGGGTACCTCTTGTTCATTAAGTTTCCATTTAGAATTTGCTGGAGCTGCTATGAAATCAATGTTTCAAAAGATTCTATAGGAAGTTGTTGCTTAATTTTTTTAAAAAAACTTTTTTTAAACCTTTTATTTTGAAATAAATTCGAACTTACAGGACAGTGGCAAAAATAATACAACCCCAAAATAGGGGATTCCAACCTATCCCCTCCCTCCATCAGATACCCAGATCCACCAATTTTAATTGCCCCCTTTGCCATATCCTTCGTTCTAACTTTCTATCTTTTTGTCTGTCTGTCTATCATCTATGTCTCTATATATCCGTCTTCTGAACATTTGAGAGTCGGTTGTACACATGATACTCCTTGAACACATAATACTTCATGCACATTTCCTATGAACAAGATATTCACTTACATAATCACCTCAGGTGCAGTTATCAAGTTAAAAACTTTAACATTGATGTAAAGCTTATATTCTATATTCCAATTTTTTCTTATATCCCAATGTCATTTTGACCCTTTTCTCCTTTCTTTGATCCCACCCAGTATCATTTTATTGCATTTAATTGTAATTATTTCTTTAGTTTCTCTTTCTTTCTTTTTTTTAAATTGTGGAAACATATACAACATATATTTTCCCATATATATATAATATTAACCCCTCCCAAGCATACCATTCAGTGGGATTAATCACATTCACCCTCACCACTATCCATTACTAGAACTTTCCCTTCACTCCAAACAGAAAACCTATACTCATTTTGCACTAACTCCCCATAACCCCTGTCCCCCACCCCTGATAACCTATACTCTACTTTCTGTCTCTGTGGGCTTGCATATTCTCTGATATTTTTTGTGGTTACCATGGGCCTTAAATTTAACATCCTAAATCTATAACAATCCCATTTGCTTTGATACCAACTTAACTTCAATAGTATACACATACTATGTTCCGGTACCCCGCTGTTCCCTACCTTAATGTAGTTCTTGTCCGAAATTACATGTTTATACATTATGGGTCCAACTGAATTTATCATTACATTTTATGCATTTGCCTTTTAGATCCTGTAGGAAGAAAAAATATTGGAGTTACAACACCAAAATAAAATAGTATTGTCATTTATATTTACCTATATTGTTACCCTATCTGGAGATCTTTATTTCTTCATGGGGCTTTGATCTATTGTCTATTTTCCTTTCCTTTCAACCTGCAGAGCTCCCTTTAGCATTTCTTATAGGGTCATCTAGTGGGGTGAACTCCCTCAACTTTTATCTGGGAATGTCTTAATCCCTCCCTCATCTGTGAAAGAGTGGGATATAGGTGTAGGAGGTTTTTAAATTAATCCCCTCCTCTATCATCAAAATTTGCCCGAAGACTAGGGAAGCCAATAAGGAAAAGAGGAAGCAGAAAAATGACTAATTACACTGAGTTTCATCTTCTTATTTTTCTCCATATTTACCTAATGGGTTATGATCATAGAGATATCTAGTAAGCCTCTGCCTTCTCTCGTATTTTGTTTTAGGATGCAATGTGAATCAGAGAAGGGGACAGCATTACAGAAAATTGGAAAATAATAAGGGGGAATGGAAAGCTAGAAATCACTCATAATTTTATTACCATGCCACAAAGTTTTTATTATATTTATCTTCTTCCAGTTGTCAACCATATGCATCATATTGTTATAATAGTAATGTATGGGCAATTTTGCATCTTTATATTTTACTATTATATCATAAGCTTCTTAATTATAATTTTAAAATAACATTTGCTTATTCACATATATATTTAAGTTAAATACCATCCCCCTTGTCATCATAAGTAATACTACAGGGGACATTTTCCGAGTATTTCCCACTACCACCACCATCACCTTTTTGATAATCTTCTAAGATTAAATTCCAATGAATGAAATTACTGGCTCCAAAGTTATAAATATATGTATAGCTCTTTATACATATTGCTAAATTGGTTTCCAAATAAATTATATAAATGTAAAAATATAACCATGTTTCAGGGTAGTATATTCTAAGGCATCATTAACCAAAGGAAGCCTTATCATGAACAATATTTTAGGAAGACAGTTGACAATTTTTAGTACCACTTGCTTATTTTTATCAAACTAAGGCTGGTATTTATACTGTTATAATGGCTGGCTTCTGTTCTGAATATTCTGTTCTAAATGTATTTAGAATAATACTGTTGCATCAAACTCCTTCCTTCTGCTAACTCCTTGTTAACAGTTAACTAAGATTGCTAAAAGATTTATATTAATTTTTCCCCTACAGGCACATGATGGTTACGCCACTTACTTGAGATTCATTATTATATCAGCCTTTGATCATTTTGCATCTGTGCATAGCGTTTCTGCAGAGGGAATAGCAGTCTCGATTCTTTCGTAGTGATTCTAATAAAGTGTTCTTTCATCATTTTTAACAATATATTTATTTAAACATGAAGTTGTCATTGAAATACTTCATTAAAGGGATTTATATCAGTCTGTTTCAGTTTTTATTTTCTCTTCAATGTTTGCATAAAGGAATCCTGGTTTCATCAGTCAGCAGCGCTGGCACCATGGAGGATATAAGGAAGCTCTCACTTCAATATACAGCATAATCAAGGAGGTGACTAGTATGCATGAAAATTTAACTGATAATACAGCACGTCCCCGCAGCATCTAACATGGCACCCTTCAGGTCTCAGTGCATTCATTTTCTGATTGATTGATTGATTGATGCAAAGGGCTAAGTGAGCAATATAGACAGTAAACACTATAAAAGTTCAGACAGAGAAAGTGCTTATGGGAAGGTGTCTTTGAGGTCATGGGACTTGAGCTGGGCCCTGCAGGACATGTCGTTTTACTATTTCTTTTAATTTTATTTTATTCTGATTTGAAGGCTTCAGAGAAGGATTAGAAAACACGTAATCCTCTCAGAGACAACCATTATTGACATTCTTTCACATTTTTGGCATATTTCATAACATTAATATCTACAAAAATTGATTGTTTATTATGTATCAAATACAGTTAGCATTTTACATACATCGTCTTTTTTTTGAACCTTACAGCAACCCTATGTGGTAAACAGCTATTGAATTTTCATTTTTCACATGAGGAAATTCAAATTTAGAGAAATTAGGTAACTTTCACAGGGTCACACAGTGACCACACAGGAGGTTGTAGAGCCAGGATTCAAATCCTGTGTCTGGCTCCAAAGCCTAAGCTCTTATATACCAGGCTATATGGTCTTACTTCTATTGCTGTTTGTTCTTATCTTGGATTTGCCACTGACTGTGACCCTGAGCAAGTCACCTTCTTTCTTGAGGCCTCAGTCCCCTTATCTGTAAAATGAGGAGACTGGACTAAGTGATCTTTAAGTTTACTTGCAGCTCTAACCTACTACAGATTGTGACTCTCCAGTCTTTAACCCAATTCACAGGGAATTTTTATGTTTTTTCCCTTCAGTTGAACAAGTTTTACCTTGATCTGGCTTAACAGGTTAGACAACACTTCCCAAGAGTTTGTCTGTCTTAAGGCTAACCCTTGACTTCTGGTAAATAACATATATAATCCTGGATTCATTTTTTTCCCACTTAAAATTTTATCATGATCATTTTTTCTGTTAATAAAAATTCTCTGTAAATACCTCTTTGACTATACTATAAAATTTTATACCATGAGGCTATGCCATTACTTACTGAACCATTCTTATGGTTCTTACAGAAAATGCCGAGAAAATTACATATGCATTTATCCTTTGACCCAGAAATTCCTATTTGACCCAAAGTTATACAGGCAAAAACAGAAATTAATGTACAACATTACTCTTTACACCATTGTTTTTAATAGCAAAAATTTAAAACTGCCCAAATATCCATATACCCCCACAATAGAATATTAGCAATCATAAAAAGGAATAAGGAAGATCTCTGTATACTGATATGCAGTGATCTAGGGTGTTGTTAACAGCGAAACAGAAAAGTACAGAAATTATATATAGACTACTATCTTTTGTGTAAGGTGAGGATGGATGAGAATGTACATACACATTTTCTTATATTTGCAAAAAATAAACACTGGAAGAATAAATTAAAAAACTAATACAAATGATTTCCTGTGGGGGAGGGAGAGAACAGGGTGGGACAGACACGGATGGAAGTAAGATTTCTCTGAATATACCTTATTATATAGTTTTAACTTTGGAAACATAACTAATATATCTGTGGTGGTTTGGAGCTGTATGTACCCCCAGAAAAACATGTTCTTAAACTTAATCCATTCCTGTGGATGTGAATCCATGTAAGTAGGACCATTTGATGAGGTTACTTCAGTTAAGGTATGGCCCAGGATGGATCTTAATCCTATTACTGGAGTCCTATAAGAGCAGAATAAAATTCAGATAGATAAAGAGAAAGCCATAGGAAGCAAGAAGCTGAAGATCAACTGAACCAGGAAGAGAAGAGAGAGGCCAGGAGATGCTGCTACGTGCCTTGTCATATGACAGAGGAGCCCAGCCCCAGAATGCCAGTCTCCAGGAAGAAAGCATCACCCTGATGGCACCTTGATTTGGACTTTTTCCTAGTCTCAAATCCATGAGCTAATAAGTTCCCATTGTTTATGACAATACATTGCATGATAGTTGTTTGAGCAGCCAAGGAAACTAAAACAATACCCCCCCAAAATTTTATAACTATCCTTAAAAATTGAAAAAACAACAATAACAACAAAACCCAGAAATGAGTTAATTTAACTTTATTCCAAGCTGGTAATATAAACACACACAAAAAGATGATTATTTGAAGTGGCATTAGAACATAGTATTTTGTCTATGCAGTCTTAGTGGAATGATAAGTAGAGCTGCAAGGAAATCTTTGGCTTCATTTAGTTCATTATTGGAAATAATTTACTTCCTTTTGAAACTATTTTAATATCCTTTAGTTGTAGGATAATGCAAATAAGCAATTATGTTAATCTGATTAGGAATTAAGAGTAATAGTTTAAGAGAAAAGAGATACAAGAATAAATTCATAGGACAGGCAGAGATTGTCTGGAGGGCTGTTCTGGGACTTATGAAACCAGGAGAAGGCTAGACACCAAACAGAAGAGAGAGGGCAAAGAGAAGGAGTCTCACCTGGCTGGAAAAATCCTGTGAGTAAAGCTGCAGCAGTAGCTGCTGGTGCCCATCCCCCCCACCTTTCGCGCAAACAGAAGCGGATCCTCTGGCCCTGGTAGGTGGCTGGGGACTGAGGGGTTTGCAGGGGATCTCTTCCCTAAGAAAGGGGAGAGGAAGGGACACAGCCTACAGCAAATTCAAATTTTGGCCAGCAAAATTGGTCTGCTACATTGGAGGGGTCCCACACTTCCAGACT
>PVKH010033960.1:0-11933 GCA_004027955.1 Chaetophractus vellerosus
GTGCGGAGAGCTGGCCCAAGCAGAGAGCCTCCCCAAGTGGAGTGCTGGCCTGCATGGAGAGTTGGCACAGAAAGATGATGCAACAAAAGGAGACACGGAGGAGAGACAATAAGAGATGCAGCAGACAAGGGAGCTGAGGTGGCGTAAGAGATTGAGCAGTCTCTCTCCACTTCGGAAGGTCCTAGGATCAGTTCCCAGTGCCACCTAAATAGAAGACAAGCAGACACAGAAGAACACACAGAGAGCAGACAGCGAGCACAAAACAATGGTGGTGGTGGGGGGGAATAAATAAATAAATAAATCTTTTTTTAAAAAATTGACACTTAGCCTAGTATTATATTTGTCTAAGAGTTACCTCCTGAAAGCCTCCTTGTTGCTCAAATGTGGCCTCTCTCAAAGCAGAACTTAGCATATAAATTCACTACCTTCCCACTGGCATGGGACATGACTTCAGGGCATGAGCCTCCCTGGCACTGAGGGATAATTACCAAGTGCCAACTAGCAATGCATTTGAAAAAAGACCTTGACCCAAAGAGGGAAATATTAAATACAAGTGAGTTTTTATGGCTAAGTGATTTCAAAGTGAGTTGGGAGGTCATTCCAGAGTTTACACTTATGCACATCTCAGGAGGATCTCACTGTCTATTACAGTAAACAGTGCTTCAAGCAGGGGAGCTCCTGAGGGCTCTAGAGATATTTAGACATTATGGGCAGGGCAGACAATCCCAGGAATTCAGCACCCTGTCAGAGGGCCTTACCTTGGCATATATGATAACCCATCACCCCAATGTATTGGAGTTAGACTCATTTATAATTTTCCTAAAACGGGCTCTTATGCCCATTTTATTTGAACCTATAATTAGCACTATACCTATTAAATGTGTGTCCCAGAGACTTAAATCTTCTGGCTGTTCATATGCCGATTGAGCCCTGAATGTTGCAGCCAACACCCACTCTCCAGTTCGTCAGATTTACCCAGTACAACTAACAAAAGGCTGATGACGAACAACACCCATCCCAAAAAACAAAGTATCTGCAATAGCAAGCAAGAAAGTTCCATATATCTGCCCCATGGGATCTAAGTACCCTCTCAATTGGAAGCAGAGTGGGCATCACCATCCCCAAATCCTCAAGGCTGAGGAATGAACAAACATAAGGGGGAATGCAACTATGCACTAAAGCAGACATTATTATTCTAGTAATAGAAGAATTTGTAACATTGATATAAAGCAGGGGTTCTTAACCTTTTTTGTTCCCTGGACCCCTTTGCCAGTCAGGTGAAAAACATGGACCCCTTATTAAGTCCACACTATATTGTGTATTATTTAATAACTATATCACACCCGCACCAACATATCCCCACAAGAATAATGTTTTTTTTGAATTTCAATTCAAGCTCATGGACCCCTTGTTAAGAACCCCTGATATAAATCAATGGTCACCAGAGGTTCTCAGGGGAAGAAGAGAGAAGAATAGGTGTAACATGGGGCATTTGGGGACAATGGAATTGTTTTGCATGATATTGTAATGACAGATACAGGCCATTATACATTTTGTCAAAACCTACAAAATTGTGTGGTGCAAAGTGTAAACCAAAATGTAAACTATAGACCATGGTTAGTAGCAAGGCTTCGCTATGTGTTCAGCAATTGTAACAAATGTATCACACTAGTGAACAATGTTGTTAATGTGGAAAGTATGGGAGTAGGAGGAGTGGGGTACATGGGAATCCCCTATATTTTCGATGTAACATTTATTGAATCTAAAGCTTCTTTTAAAGAAAAAAAAGATTATTAAAAATATTTGTGCTTATTACCAAAACACAACTTACATTTCCTTAAAAAAACAGTGAGTTCTCAAAATATAAGATCCTTAAATTGGCCTAATTTTCTATGTAGCTGGGAAATTCCAGTGCTCTGATGCTGATTCATAGTTCAACCATGTGAATAATCTGCAGCTATACCAAAACTTATCTGAAAGAGGAGCTTTTTTAGAAGCAGAACCTTGACCTTTCTGTATGTCAACAGCCACAGAACTGGCTCTAGAGTTTACCCTTTGTCCCAGGTGTGCCATAAATCCTCTTATTGCACAGACCTTTCCTCCCTGGCAGTTTCACTTTGTCCACTTTCCAACTCAAACTGCCAGTGCCAACCTACCTATCTTATGGAAGGGATTATTAGCATTTGTTGCATATAAGGGACATTAAATTTTCTTTCTGTTTATTTAGGTTCTAGCAGCTATGGCCTCTAAAAGAATCGATTCAAAGAACCACATTTGTACCAACCCCCAATCTTTAGTCTGATAAAGAATTTCTTCCAAATTTGTGAATTTATCTATATAGAATGTCCCATAAATGCATAAAAATCATGTTATTGCACTGTTAGTAAACTACTTTTGTTAAAAAGAACAAATTACCTGAAATTTCCAGTCCCCTACCTTAGATTTAAATTGTGGTCTTTCAATTCATTTCTGGTTTAAGTTCCATGTATAAATTAGCCTTTCATAGTTTTGACTACATTAAAAAGTTTTCTTTATGCCACACATATAAATATTCCCCCAGTGTCCTTGAATTTAGAATTTGAAAGATCATTCTTTTTATCCATTGCTTCTTTATATTGCTGAGTTTTTTCACCAGAATACAATGGATGTTTGATCTCTTTTTTGCGTAGACTTAACTCTATTCTTTAAAAGGTTATTGCTTTCCCGTGTTGCTGAAGCCAAAGTTCCAAACCCCTAATGTGATAAATGTGAGAGCCCGTAGATTAGTTCACCAGGACCCCATGTTCTGTAACTACTACTACCTAACTTCCAGGGGCACTGCCTGAGGCTGACTGTTTCTCTCCCTAGTATCTCCAGCTCATCTAAAGCTACACTCCAGAAAGTAGCAATAAAAAAAATAAATAAGACTAAAAGCTGGGTGGTTTATTGACTTGTATAGCTTCTATGGAAGTGTTCTCCAGTGCCACGTTTCTGGTCCAATAATTTTCAAGCATTTATTTGTTAAGGAAGTGTAAGCCTCTCTTCAAATATAATCTTTGGTAGCCCAAAAGGTAGACTAGATTTGTTGCTCTGGTTGATTCGGAAAAGGGGCCTGGAGCCCTGTCTTCTCAGTGCTCCTCATCCCCTGCTCCTTCACCTGGAATGGCATCCAGAGGTCTTGGTGCAAGCCCTAGTGTGAAGGTCTCCAGGGGTCAGGCTGGGGTAGAGTCACACATGGTGGACCTCAAATTAAATGATTCTGTTCAAGTATTTTGTTTGACCTGCACATGATTGTCCCTCACTATTTTTTCCAACAGTTTTATTTTCAAAATAATCACAATGAACCCTTCCAGCTGTTTAACCTGATATTTATCCACATACTTCTAAATATTATTTTTTTTCCTGCCATTTTGGATTTGTTGGAGTTAGATGTTATCTATTCATGTCCTACCATGAAAGATTGAACTTTCTTCCTTTTTGTCCCCGAATCTCCTCCTCCTATCTCCACAATATAATTATAATTTTTTGTTAATCAACATTTAGTATTTCTCTTCTTATAACAATGTAAATATTCTTTGCTTCTGAGTCAAGTAGTATATTAGTTTTGGTACAAACTTTTGTTTTTCTGAAAGTTAATAAATGTCTTGTAAATGTATTTGCTTAGGTTTTTTTCTTTTGAACCTTAATTTTGTCCACACTTTCAAACATCCGTTACACACTTGAATGCATAGCTTTCCAAATGCTCAAACATGTCAGAAAATATCAATTCCACTCTCGTCCTGCCCCCATGTTCTCTCTCTTTCTGCTCCAATCTGTTTTCCAGGTCTGCTGCACAGCTAATGTCATGTGGTGTATACTCTTCAGTTTGTGATTCCTGTGCTTCTGGATGCCGATTTTTCTTATCTCTGTTTATTCCCTCTTTCTTCTGGAGCACATGCCCTAATTTGCCTCCTGGAAAATGATGTATGGAAGATAAATACTGAGTCTGCTGTCTGAAAATGTCTTATTATACCCTTATACTAGATTGAATATAGAATTCTAGCTTGGAAATGATTTTCAGTCAGAAATTTTGAGACATTCTTCTGCTGAATTCTAGCTTTACCTCTTCATAAGAATGCATACTGCTGTGTTTCTTTATTCATTCTTTCCACTCGGCACAAGTTGGCCCTTTCAACCTGGAAACTCGAGTTCCTTTGTCCTGGGCATTGTCCCTGTATCATATGTTTGAGTAGGGCATGTTTAAAGAGTTAATTGAAAAAAAAGAAAAAGAAAAAACAAACAAGCAAAAAAAAGAGTTAATTGAAGGACACAGAAGAACATTTACTAAGGACAAGTTAAAGGGCTGTTTAAATTGTCTGTAGATAACAATGATGACAATGAAGAGGTAGACTCAACAAGTTAAAATATTCATAAATTTCTTAAAGTTGTCCAAACAGTAAATGTTTTGACTATTTAATTTTTTTAAAAGAACCCATCTGTGGAATTATACACTGTTATTAGTGGGTTAATCAACTCTCTGATGGTCTAATTTTTCCATGTGGAGAACTTCAGCTAAAGTCATACTCCTGGCCTCTGTTCTCCTCCTTACTTATTCCTTCCCTTAGGAGGAAGATTGACTTATGGGATTGGTGACTTTTATGAGAAGGAACCGAGCACACTCAGCTCAGCATATTCTGCCGTCTCTCCTTATTTGTATCCAGTCTCTGTGAAAGGCATGCATTCCAGTCTCTTCTCTGCCATGTATTTAGGGGCTTGTTCCTGTGAGGGATTCCTACAGTTGTCTATGCTGCTTATGACTGATGTGTACATTATCTAATTAAAGGGAAAGTATTAGGAAGTGCATTATAACCACACATCCTAACTCATTTTCCAATATATGTTCAATTATAAAAGTGATGTTTAATCTCCATTGAAGTTACTTTTGTGTCTACCTCTCACTTGGGTCTAAAATCATGAAAGAAAAAGAAATTATTCCCTAAAATCCCAGCACGGATGTTTCTATGCATAGTATGCATTTATTTATATATTTATGGACCAGGAATATTTGCACAAAGCCATGAATGTTTTAAGGGATTCAAAAGCAATTTTGATACTGCTTGGTTTCACTTTCTCACCAACTTTGAAACCCAGTTCCCACATCATTTGCAAAACCACCATATATTTTTTCTGGCAACAACTGAGACTAGAAACCTCACATTTGCTAGTGTGTGCTTGTAGCCTTGTTGAGTGGGTCTTGTCAAAGCGAGCAATAACCTTTCTCATTAATAACATAGGGAACATATGAAGCAGTTCTCACAGTGATGAATTCCCTTAAGATTCAGTTTAATGAAGACATTCGCCTCAACTCATTTGTGTGGCAGTAACATATTTCTAAAATAATATCTGATCCCTGCCACTAGACTACTATTAATCCAAATGGGACTTGGGTCTACCAGCTTTTTAAAATCTTGTTTGTTAAAAAAGGTTTTGATCCCATTAGCTTTTCAGTTTGACAAACTTTCCCCAATAATAAATGTATAGATAGTGCCAGCCCTTGCAGATACATTCTTTGACCAGATCATAAAATAGTAAAGCACCACCATATTTTTTTTCATACTTAAAAGATACTTTTAATTTATCCACTTAATTAACTAATTAATTCAACAGATATTTTTGTGAGTATTTATTATATGTCAAGCACTATATTGAATACTAGGAAATAAAAAAGGTCATTATGGTGGAGATTGTCATAGACTCTAATTATAATAATATAGTATAATAGAAGTGGTATAAAAAATATGTACAGATTGCTTTGGAGATTCAGAGGACAGGATGATTTTCTTTGGCCAGAGGAGTCTGGAAAGGTTTCCAAAGGAAAAATATTGTTATATCTTCTTCAATATAGCAAACTTACAAATATTTTTCATATCAAACCGATTTTTAAAAAACTTTTTATTGTAGTAACATATATACAACTCCAAATTTCCCATTTTAACCATTTTCAAGTGTACAAGTCCATGATATTAATTACAACCAAAATATTTTGTTACCATCACTAACATCCATTACCCCAACTTTTTCATAACTTTGAACAGAAACTCTGCACCCATTAAGCAATAACTCCCCCTTCCACTCCCCTACACCCCACCCCACTCCCTGTAAATTAGATTTTTTTTACAAAAGGATAACCATATGAATGGACAATGTGGTAGACTGAATTATGTACCCCATACATGTCTACATGTTCTTAATTTTAATCTACATTTTTGTGGGTATGATCCCATGGAAAATAGGAACTCTTGAAGATGTTATTTTTAGTTAAGGTGTGGACAACTAAAGCAGGGTGGGCCTTAATTCAGATTACTGGAGTCCTTATAAAGAGAAGAAACCAGAAGCCATGGTCAGAGAAGGTCCCAGGGAGAAGCCAGAAGTCAACAGAACCCTGAAGAGGAAGGAGAGGTCATGGCCATGTGACACAGGGCAGACACATAGGCCAAGGAACCTCAAGGATCACTGGCAGCTGGCACCAGAATGTTACAGACTTTGAGGCGAATATTAACTGCTGATGCCTCTATTTTAGACTTCTCCCAGCCTCAAAACCATAAGCCAATTAATCCCACTGTTTAAGCCAACCCATTGTGGTATTTGTTATAGCAGCCAGGCAAACTAAAACAGATATGCTAGTGAAGAGATGTATGAAACTTTTATCATGTTAAAATTATTTACATTAAATGTCACGATAAATGTAATAGATAAATGGAGTTTCCAAAAAACAGAGGGGAACAGGTCTAAGACTGTATTTTATATTCCATGTAGTATATGGTGTTTGAGCTGCACAAATGAGACTTGGAAAAGATCACAGAGAAAAGTATAAATTCCTTAGCTTTTGGTAATGAATGAAAATCTGATCTGAAAACAATTTCTTCCAGAACTCCAAGTATAATGTACATATTTGAATAGCAGAATTAGTTTGTGAGCCATTCTATTTGAAAATGGTGTTCTAATCATTAATCAACTACTTAATTCTTCTAGCATTTATCAAACACTTACTATATATACTATATATGACAAAATGCACTAGATTCATGCAATGGTAGAAAAAGAAAATTCCTACAACAATAAGGCTGGTAACATAAATGGATGACTCAATCTGGGTGTAATACAATACAATAGAGAGTAGTGGAGCCTGTGGTAAAATGCAGAGTGGATATCTTATCTAAAGAAATTAAAATGTAAAATTAAAACAAAACTGTGCAGGTCAAATAAAACACATTTGTAAGCCCTCCAGTTAGTTTGAAACTCTTGGATTCAGAGGATACAAGTAATATGACTCCATTCCTACCCATGGAATTCTAAGTCTAGTGAAGGAGACAGGTCTGTAAATAGTGATCGTGTCATATGAATTTGCACTGGTAGGGGGTAACTCAGCAGTGCTGTAGGAGGACAGTTCACCAACATAGTGAAAATGAACAGAGATACTGAAATGGGTATTATGCAATAATCCAATCAAGAATTCAACTTGTCATCATGTAAATGGTTTGTATTTTTCAACATATATTTATGGATTCTAATTTAAGTTAGAGACTGTGCTAGGTTCTGGAGATTCCACAATAAACAAGATAGACATGAGTCCTGCCCTCATAGAGCTTATATCCAAGTGAAGGAGATAGAACGGACAAAGTCAAGTTCATAGACATGTAAGTAAAATAACTTAAAATTGTGAGATGTCTTGTGCAGGAAAAAACAGAAAATAACTTTAGATAAGATGGTCAGGAAAAACCTCTTTGAGGAAATAGCATTGAATATAAACTTCAGAATGAGAAAGGGCCAGTGAAGCAAGAGTATGGCAGGAAGTGGGAACAGCATGTAGAAAGGCCTAGAACCTGAAATTAGCTTATCATAAGTGAAGAAATGGGCAAGGAAAGGTGAAGTAGGAGTACAGTGAGAGAGAGGGAAGTACAGGTAAAAACTGAGATTGGAGAGTTAGATAAGGGCTAAAGCATATAGTTTCATATTGGCCACTTTAAGTAATAGGAATTATATTCTATATGCCATGAGAAGTGATTGAAGAATTTAGGTACTATCTGGCATTATTTGTTTTAACTTTGAGTGGATTACTCCTGCAGCTGTGTGGAGACCAGTTTGGAGCAGGCAAAAGTTGGAGTGGTGAGACAATTTAGGAGGCAACCTCACCTTGGAGGTGAAAGAAGATGGCTGCCTAAATTGGAAAGGTGGTAGTGGAAATAAGCAGGAAATGGACAAATTTGTGATATATTTAGCAGGTAGAACTGACTAGATTTACTGAAAGATTGAATGTGGCATGTGAGGAAAAAGTAGTTAGATATTAGGATGACATATTTTCTGGCTGAAGCAGGTAAGTTAATGGTGGTGTCTTTTATGGAGAGGCAATTAGCAAGAATAGGTGTGTGTGTGCATGTTTCCATTTGGAGATTTCACCTGAGATACTCAGGGTGTAGAAAAGGCAATCTGGATATGCAAATCTGTAGTTCTAAAGAAAAGATCTGGACTGGAGATAAAACTCTGGGGCCTATCAGTATGGTGATGGTACTTAAAGATTACCTAGCAAGAGTGTAGAGAGAGAAGAGATCCCAAGACCAACCCTGGAGGAACCCTAAATTTAGAGGTTCAATAGAAGTGGAGGAACCAGCAAAGGAGGTTGAGAGCAAGCAGCTTTGAGTTAGGAGGAAAGCCAGAAGAATATAATGGCATGGAGGTCAAGAAAATAGCGTTTCAAGTGATCAAATGCCACTGAGAAATTCACATAAACCCAAGTTACATGTGTTGATGATGAATCCTATTTAAATATCAAATATAAAATATTTATAATTATAAACAGTTCAATATAATAAAAAAAATCCTACCAACATGGTTAAATCTGCCAATGGCTGAAATTTCCAATAAAATCTGGTACGGCAAGTTCTGACCAGACACAATGGGAGAGGACATAGCATTCTGGTGCAAATGCTTATATCTTCCTGCTCACACTTGCTCTTACACTTCTAGTACAGACACAAAGGACTGGTTTTGGAAGTTCTCCCGAACAGAAGCATCCTTGGCTGAAATTCTCCATTGGGAAGAATTTTCATTTTCTCCACCGTTTCTAGGATGTTTACTTTGGAATCAAATAGGGACTCCCGAAAAATCACAAATCATTTAATATACTATATTTTTTGTCCATAAGCTTTATTAGACTCAGAATCTCTAGTTCATGAAATCAAGTAGAATAAAGGTGCACTTGGCCAAATGTTTTTTTTCCAAGAGAACATACTTTTACATTTATGACTTTTATAAATCAAATACTGTCTTAGAAATTTCTCAAAGCACTGAGAATTTAAGTAATAAAAAAGTGTTTTACCGTAAGTGAAAGTTCAATTGGAATTAAGTCAATTAAATTTTTATTCATAAAGTAATATATTCTTTCATAAAATATTCCAAGCAGTACTGGCAATAAGTGGAAAATAGATGTCTCTTTCTTCTTTCACACTAATATCACACCTTAGTGGCAGCCATGCTTAAATAGTTCATTGTGCATCTTTACAAAAATTTTTAGTGTAAATTGCAATCAGAGAAGCACACAAACTTTTTGTTTACATTTATGACATTATACTGTATATACTATTGTATAATTTGAATTTTTTTCACCTTATGCTATAACATTTCTTGGACATCTTTCCATACAGTTCCATACAGGACTACCTCAGTTCTTCCCCAAAGCTGCATGGACATAAAATAATTTATTTGCCCACTCTCTTATTGACCGAGACTTAAAGAGGCCAGAAAGTTTTTTCCCCTGACTCTTGCTAGGTAGATCGTGGGCATGTGTCCTCAGCTAGTCAGTTGGATGCACTAACCCAGGATTGGGTCTGGTTACTTTTATTGGTACTATTAATTGAATAACCTCTCTTTCCTTCACTGTCACATATTAAAGTGACATGCATTTAGAATTACTCCAGACCCTCTTTTTTGGTTACATTTTGTCTATATTTTCTTACAATTGTGTCATACTGTAACAATACACACATACAAACATGCATACATTCATACATATATATATTTCAGCTTAATCTCTAATGGAACTGGTTCTCTGTAGTTCTTCTTTTACATAATTTTCCTAATTATTCTTCCATGTTTATTTTTTTCCAGATAAACTTTAGAATCATCCTGTCAAGTTTAAAAACAAAACATATACATGAAATAAATGCCTGTCAAAATTTTGCCCATCAAAATTTTGAGTGGGAAGTATCTGAATTTATAATACACCAAGAACTGACAACTTTATACTATTCATGGTGCCTGTCCGTGAAGTATTCTCTCCCTATTTGCGCATGCCTACTTTAAAGTCCTTAAGCAGACTTTTAACTATTTCTGCCTTAAGAAATATTTTTTTTCTCAAATTTTTATTGTGATTTGACACAGCTTATTTTATTTCATTACATAATCTATTATCATTTGTGTATACAGAAAATTTATTCATTTCAGTTGAATGAATTTGGGGATTTTCACTTATACAAATATAACATCACATGTATGGAAAATTCCCCCAACTTTTTAATTTTCCTTTCTAATATTTATACCTCCCTCTTTTTCTTTTTTTGATCCAAGTATCTTAGCTAGTGCTTCTAGAATAATGAAATTTAGCTTTGATTGTGGCCCCTCTTCTCTTGCTCCAGCTGTATTAGGAATCCTTCAGATATTTTGTATGAATTTGGCTTTAAAATATATCGAAACCTGATTTGGAAGCATTTATAGTATTCTTTATATTCTAGAATAGTTAAAATGACATCCGTTCTGTGAAGGTTAGAAACAATTCACATGAGAAACAGAATTGTTTTAGAGGTGAAGTTGAAACATTTGTCATTTTTTTCCTGAGGTTATTGGTCTAGTTCTTATCTCTTCTTAACAGAAACTGGGAACTAATTCATTTTATCTAAATTTTGTACTATCCAAGGCATTCCTTTAAAATTCTTCATCTTGTTATTTTCCCCATCATGCCTTAATGTTTTATGTATTCTTGAATTCTCCATTTCCCTAGTGAAAAAAAAAGGCTTGCTACAGTATACACGTATGTATGTGTATCTATCAAAATCTTTTACATTTATTAATCAATTTTAATTTTTAAATTATTTTTCTAATTTCTGGAGTAGAATGCTTAATTTATGTTTTCATTCTTTTTTGATTGATAATCTAAATGACTAAGACATTAAAGTGCCTGTTAGTATAGATCTGATTGTATCACTATAATTATTTCCACATAGTATTTTCTTCATTACTATTTTCTAGAGGTCTTTAGTTTCTTCTTTTTTTTCCAAAAGAAAATAGTTACATTTTGCCTGAGTATACAAAGAAGATGGAAAATCTATGGAAAAATTTAAACACTAAATAAGAAAATCAAGTAACCTGAAATCCCAACATTTTGAATATAATCACTATTAATCTTTTGGTGATACTTCTTTTTGTATATATATTTATTTGTATACAATCAAATGTAATTTTCTACAAATAAGACCGTATCATACCACTTTTATCATGAAAGTATTATTTAGTGGGTTTTTTTTTGGTCTTGTCTTATCTCCCCTCCCACTCTGCTCTACTTTTCAAATCCTTAGATAATAAATATTAGCAGATGAGAGTGACAATATCCAAACTATGCTCTGAGGTGCTCAGAGTGCCATGACAAACTCCCAGGAGTACCATGAGGTATTTCAAAATTTCCAAGGTGAAATCTGATAGTTACCATGCAAACTACTACCTCAAGGGAGTTCACAGTTTCAACATTATATTGCATTGTATTTATTTCTTTGATACTCTCGACTGCTTTGACCTAGCTGTTTGTTTAATAAATGGAACTCTAAGGTATTTCTTCTGGTAAGGGTACCAAAACAAAAATGACTATGACAAAAAGGGAAGGTTGGTGGTGAACCCCAGAGCATTAATGGGATGTGGCCTTAGAGTGA
>PVKH010033961.1:0-11936 GCA_004027955.1 Chaetophractus vellerosus
TGCATTTTCTTTTTATGTAAAATGAGGAAAATAATAAATATTAGCTTTATGTCATGTGTGATTGCAGGGAATAGAGAGCATGTTAATGCATGTAAAATATTGTTTAGTATGTAAGCTTTCAAAAATGCTTACATGCTCCTATTTTTAAAAAAATGTAATGTGTCAGACCTTTTAGAGAATAACTTTAATACTCTTTATTAATTTGCCTAATATTTTTCCTATTTTCCCATTAAAAATTTTCCCACACCCCATGTCAAGAATTCCAGCAGAAATAAAACTTAGCAAATATTTCTGTTTATGGGAAAAATGAACTAATGAAATGCAAAAAGAGAGGCTATTTAACTTTGAATTTACTATTGATATGGTATCCACACTACTTAGTTTTTCTTTGTATTGTATTCAGTTTTATTATTTTTCTCAGCTTACTTTGCCACCTGGGACATTCATGTAAAATAATTATTATATTGAAGTGTAGCATTAAAATGTTATGCTTGGTTTAGATAAATGTATTTTAGATAAGGTAAATGATAACTACCCAAATTCCCCTCAAAACTTTCTTTCTTTCTATTTCTATTAATTAATCTCAATGTTTTCATAGTCACCTTGGTAGAAGAGTTTTAGGAACTTACTGGAGGTGTAAGGTGAGTGGGTGGAGACTGATAGGTTAGCATTTCCTTGGAAGGATCCAAGAAATTTTGTGAAAGAGTTGTCCTTTGATTTCAGTCTTGAAGATGAGCAGGCATTTGACCACTGGAGATGAGGAAAAGGCATTCTAAAGCAGAAGGAAAGCAAAACCCCAGCTTCTGAGACTGTGAAACATGGCAGAGGGACAGTATGCTTGGGAGAGGAAAATAAAAGTTTGAGTTTATGAGAATGGATTTGCCTTATTAATCAAAAGTATCATATAAGAAGATGAGTGTTGAGGTTCAGCTAAACATTTATATAATTTACTTAGACAAATATTTTATCTCAAGGATTCCCAGTTTGGTGGACTTTGACTTTTTAGGGATTACATGCTGCATTTTAAATTTTCTGTAGCTTCCGGTTGGCTCCACACTGTTTATTTGCATGGTAGTATGAGTCTCTACAGAGTCATTGTTTAAAGGTTAAATGTTAAAGGGCTAAATGTTGAAGAATACATCTTAAATTTTTGTAAAATCTTTTTTTAAAATAAAAAGCTATGATTTATCTGAATTAATTTCTTAGTACCTTGCATACCCACCCACATACACACACACATAAACTTTAAAGGAGGAATAATAATTTGTATTTCTATTTGCTAGATAATTTGTGAATTTCTTTTTATTGTTTCCATAACGTAAGAGATACAACCTCCATAGGCTTTTCTCTTGAAGCCTGTAATCATTATTCACATATTGTATGAAAACAATTTTACTTTTTTTCTTCAAACCTTTTTCCTTTATATTACTAAGCACCAGAAGAAAGTAAAATTTTTCCTGTGATGCTAAAATTTCTTCCAGATCACATGCTGAAGTACCCTTTTTTCTTTGAGGCCCTTCTTAAATGATCAAATGTCGACTTTTAAGTATGTATGGCCAGCTCTTTAATCTGAGATACTTTGACCAAATTTATGCTATTCAGATAGCATATATCTTCAATATTCAGCTTTGCATGTGAGCTAAACTTTGACCATATAGTATTTATTTTTCTTCTTTTAGGTTTTTTATTGAAATTAGAGGTGTGTTCCATCTATGTTTATGGACTCAAAAGAACTGCTTACTTTTGAAATACTCATTCCTAATCATTATAAAATAAAACATGACTGTTTTTAAGTATGTATACCTTTTCATAATTAATAACACTTTTATTTGTTATTTACCTTAAGATTATGTATTCCTTTAAGAAATTGTGTTTTTATAAAATGGTTCATGTTTTGTATATGCTTTGAGTTTATTTTTCTAACGATGCCAAACTGAACTGTTATGAAAAATGGCACCACTTTCACATTTGAGGTCTGGTCAATATTTGTGTAAAGGATAGCAAATAGATTTCAGATTGAATAAATTATTAGTAGTACATTGAAGGTGAAATTTACTCCAGGTACCTAGGTAATAGGGTTAAAAATATATGGAAGGAGTGGATATAGCTCAAGTGGTTGAGTGCCTGCTTCCCATGTATGAGGTCCTGGGTTTGATCTCTGATACCTCCTAAAATATATATATATATATTTGGAGTTCTGTATTTTTTAAAAAACTTACATCAGTTATAAAAGAAGGTGCAACTAAAGTTAGGTTTTAAGGGAGAAAGATCTTGGTGTTCTAAACAGCCTCTTAAAATTCTATTTTTATAAACTCTGATAAGTCTTACGTTTTGCTCTTAAACCTTTGGATAAAAATTCATGTTATGTTGGTTCTTGTAATGTGAACACAGTGCCCTATTTGGGGTTGTTTTTGTGATTTTCTTCCACAAAACTTGGAAGACAGTCTTGAATAGATTTTTGGCTTTCAAAGACCATCTTAGTTACACACTAATTCTTAGTCATTGTGTCTGTGCAGTGTCTTGCTGATGTTGCTTTAAGTGAATTGACTTCCCTTTCTCCCTGTTTTCAGCTAAGCTTTTGAAAAATGTTTAAAAGAAGAAAAGAACTACAATTTTACCGTTTATGTTAGAGAACGTCTTTACTTGATTATTTGCTGTGTGGTGATTATTGGAATGACTATTGTAATAGAAACCAACTTGAAGTTATTCATTCATCCAGCTTTTGAATGAACGACATCCTTAGCTTTTGTGTCTTCTTGGTTCTCTTTCTCATTGTATTGTAATTTAGAAAATGGAGAATTGGGGTTAAAAAGAAAGGATTTAATGCTCCATGATTTAATTAGACTTTTCTTGAGTATTTGACGGTAAACTTAAAATTGTAGGCTACAATGAGGCTTTTGTACACTTGTAGATTTGATATTCTTCTGACAAGAAATACCTCCTATTAGCACAGTGAATTGACAGTTGCTCCAGCATTATTGGAATATTTGAATTGGATTCTGACTTCACCCTGAAAGCTTTTTCTCTGAAATTGACGTGATTCAAGTAAGGTTAATGTGACCCAGAGTTTGGGATTTCCCACGTCAGCAGTGGATGGTGTTTTGTGGTGCATTCTTGAAGAGCAGTTATGGAGCAGTAGAAATAGCCTTAGACACAGTGAATGCCGAGTTTTAAGGTAGACTCTGCTGCTTACTAGAGTTCCAGAAACTTATTTGCAAATGATGTTGATTTTTTTTTGTGTGTGAGAGAGATTGTTAAATGCTCTGTGTGCATTATCTTATTGTGTTTTTGTATTAACCTGAGCTGAGCTTTATTACCCTTTTTCACATGTGAAGAAACTAGGCCTTAGAGGAGTTAAGTAACTTGCCCCAAATCACGCCAGTTAATAAAGAGATGAAATTCAAACCAGGGGTTGTCTGACTCTAAAATCTGGCTTTTCACTGCTTTGCGTTCTGACATAGTGCTTAATTATGAGGACTAAATAAGCTAATGTGTATGTTGTCCTTTGTGTTGTAAGCTATTAGTTTTAGTATGGTAAAAATATGGACATTTTTGGTACTTGTTAATGCCTTTGGTTATTTTAAAGTTTTGCATTTATTTCATAATTTTAATATATGTATTTGACACCTTCAAGATTGCTAATATGTTGTCAATGTCATGTTTCTTGATTTATGAAGGACTCCTATATTATTTTTTAAAACATTTATTAAGAGGGAAGGAGATCCAAGTTTCTTTTCTCCTTTTATTCCACAGGTTTTTGTTCTGAAATAAATAGTGTTCTACCCCAGAATCTTCTTTTAGAGTGTTTGGGACGCCACAATTTAATAATTTGTTATTCTCTTACAACTTTGTGCTAGAAAATAGGGTCTTTAACTTTCCATTATTTTAAAATATTCTAGGTAAATCATAAATAAGAATTGGTTGCTTCATAAGGATAGAGTAGTCAAACATTTGAAAACAACTTGAAATTTATTACCTATATACATTAGCTATTTTGAGTGCTGGTGCATTTCTGAAATATTTTAATGCCTTCCTTAGTTTGTATGCATTGCTAAAATACCCTAAGGTCTGATTCTAGAAAGCTGGAAAAGATATTTTAAATTGCAAGAGGAAAACAAATGAATGCTTACTCATGTTGTAACACTTTTCTATAATTTCCCTCAATTTCTGAGGTTGTCCTCTGATACTTTTATTCAGGTTAGGAATAGATTTTAAGTACTCTTGATTCCAGGTAATTTGTTTAATTGTCTTAATGCTATCTTCGTAATGATTTTAAGCTGTGGTGCTCTGAGAGCTTGTGCCCAGAGGCTGCATAATTGACAGTGAGGCAGTGAGGTCTGCTCTCTCTTACTTCTCCTGGCAGCCTCTGTGACCTCACTCGGGTGCTTTTTAAATCTTTTAAGCTCTAGTAGTGTTTAAAGGCAAAGCTCTAGAATATGGTTTTGGGATTCAGAAAAATGGAAATCTAAATTAAACTTTATGTAAATATTTGTAGACAGAATTTAGAAAAGAAAAATTATTTTGGAAAGTGCCTGCTTTAGAGGTGCTGCAAGGTAAAACAGGGATTCTCTACAGATTGAGTGGACCCTGGCCCTGACCCCTTAGTGAAATCGACAAGGGTGGAAGGCACTCACCCACTTGTATGTAGGGAGGGCACCTTTCCTGCCACAATACCCACTTCTGCCCAGGATGGGTCAGGTCAGGGCGAAGGGCCCATTGAAGTGTGACTTCAGCTAAAGAAACAAAGACACGAGGAGTGGAGAGAACAAACCTTGGTGTGTGGACCACTGCCGCTCACCAAGTCCCCACAAAGTCCTTGGAGGCCAACTCCTGTTTTCATTGATCAAGCCTCACCATTAGGAGCATCTGAGCACCCCCAGTAGGCACTGGAGGCACAAGCTCCTGGGATCTCCCAAACCTGCAAGGCCGGAATTATCTCCGCTCAGAAGTGACATGCCTTGCCCAAGGTCATCTAGCTAGGAGACGGCAGAGGCATGGAATGAGTCAGGGTTCATTATCTCCCATATGACAGTGGTTTTCAGAATCTTCTAACAAAATTTTACTATAGGTCAGATGCTTTACTTGTACTTATTAATAAATATCAAGCACTCAAATTATATACTTGAAAGTGGTTAAAATGGGAAATTTTATGTTGTATACATGCTACCAAAATACATTTTTTTAATGTACCATGCATGACTTAATCAGTTTGTGTCTCCTAGACCTAATGCAATGTCTTGCATGTAACAGTTATTTAGAAATTACTCATTGAATTAAAACTCTTTACTACTTTTCCATGAATCTGTATTAGTAGGATTTCTGGGCAAAGGACCAAGCAAAGTACCCTTTATCAATGTGCTTAGGTGTAATCTTCCAAAATAGTTGAATCACACAAAATTCATATTCCATTTATGTTGGAATTAAAGGAATTCAGCTGAGTCGTGAAAATGAATTTTCACTACAAAATAAGAAATTGAAGGAAACTACATTGTCATGAAACTTGAAATTATCATCATAAAAATAGAGTTCTTTGAGGTTTTTCTCTGGCAATGTAAATTTTAAAATCCTTGAAGTAAGGAGGGTATAAAATATTCTTCTGGTACAGTATGCATTAAGACTGCTTGCCTATTTTAAACAAGCTTTTCTTTGGTGGATTTTTTTTTAAAAATCAATGATACAGATTCTAGGAAGTAAGAATATGGTATATTCAAAAGCCTTCCTGATATAGAATGTTTTTCAAAAGCTATCACAGCCCTGGTATCTTCAAATACGGATATTTGTTTGCTTTTTGTTCTCTATGAATTTAGTTCCCTAAATGGGGAAAACATTTCATATTTAAAAAAATAATTCAGAATAAACATTTAAGTTAATGCATGTACAACAGATATTCACTTACCTTCAAATTGCTTATCTTTAGTATTCATCATTAGCTGATATCAAATCCAGATTGCTGAAATTGTATATATTCTTTTATGATACAGTCATAGAAATTCTCTGGAGACTGACTTTTTGTCCTAAGATCAGTCAAACCCTGGGCCATTAACATTCTGTCCTTAGGGAGAAAAGGCAAATAATCATTTGGGAGTAAGGAATGGAGTTTCAATGGAGACTAAATGCTAATATTGAGAACTGGCACCATAGCAGGTTGCCCAACCTAAAAAGATTTCTGGGATCAAACAATCCACAGCCTAACAGTTTCATTTTATCAGCCCTGCTCCCTTTTTGATTTTACTGTTAGAAATTAAACTTTTACCTCCAGGCTTTCATGAGTTTAAAGTTTTTAGGAAAATGTCTGTAAGAGATTGTGGGCCCAGGTCTCTAAGTTATGTTCTCTTTCTTCTTGCAATTTTAGAGAAGGCTGCTATTTTCTCACAGCAAAAGACATTTTTTTTTTAAAGGCAAAAGTCATAGTTTCATTAACTTAGGTATTTTTACTTGATTCTCAGGCTTTCACAAAATAAATGTATTGTTTGTGATCTTTGGTAGTGATGAGAGGCCCACTCATAGGAAAAGAGGTTATGGAAGGATAGAAGAGAAAGAAGGAAATATTAATTTGTCTTTTGAAAATTATAAATAGTGGATGATCCACTCAGAATCAAAATCCATGGCATATAGTAAGTCCCCAATATTTATTTGTTGAATATACATAAGTTTTGCCATTTTAACCACTCTGTGTACATTTTAGTGACATTAATTATTATTACAATGTTGTGCTACCATCACCACCTTCCATTACTAAAACTTTTTCATCACCTAAAACAGAAATTTTACCCATTAAGCTCCCCATTCTCCACTCCCCCAGCTCTGGTAACCTCTGATCTGCTTTCTGTCTATATAAATTTACTTATTCTAGGTATGTAATAAAAGTGGAATCATAACAATATTTGTTCTTCTGCATCTGGCTTATTGCACTTAGCATAATATTTTTAAGGTTCATCCATGTTGTAGCATGTATCAGAACTTCATTTTTATGACTGGCTAGTATTCCATTTTATGTATATATCACATTTTCATTTACTCTTTTATATGTTGATGGACTCTTGGGTTGTTTCCCAGTTTTTGGCTATTGTAAATAATGCTGCTATGAAATTGGCATACAAGTATGTGTTTGAGTCTTTGCTTTCAGTTTTTTGAAGTATATACCTAAGAATGGAATTGATGGGTTATAAGGTAATTCTGAGTTTAACTTTTTGAGGAACTGTCAACCAGTTTTCCACAGTGGCTCCCCTGTTTTACACTTTCACCATCAATATACCAGATTTCACCATCAATATACCAGAGTTCTAATCTCATCCTCGTCAACACTTGTTTTTCATTTTTAAAATATTAGCCATACTAGTAGGTATGAAATGATATCTCACTGTGCTTTTGATCTGCATTTCCTTAAAAGCTAATTTTGTTGAGCTTGTTTTCATGTGCTTATTGGCCATACCTCTATATTCTTTGGAGAAATGTCTATTCGTGTCCTTTACCCATTTTTTTTTGAGGAGGTAACAGGAATTGAACCCAGGACCTTGTACATGGAAAGCAGACACTGAACCACTTGAGCTACATCTGTTCCCCATTACCCATTTTTAAATCGGGTTGTTTGTCATTTTGTTCCTGAGTTTTAGGAGTTCTTCATATATTCTGGGTATTAAACCCTTATAAAGTAATATCAAATTTGGCATCATAAACTCATACTATTTTTCAAACTATTAAAATGTTCTATTTTGTGAAGTCCATGGTCTCTACTCGTTTTGGGTTAAATATGTGAGGTGGATATTCTGACAAAATCTTACGGTAATTTTGAACTAAATAAGATAGATTTTATTTTGCTTTAGGATAATGGGAAGTTTATTACACCATATCTGACAATCAAGTTGCTTTGTCATCTCAGTCTAAGTATTAATTTGCTTGCCTACTTAATTAGAAGGAATTAGGATGAAACATGTTATTGTGGTCTCATGTTTGACCTTATATTCACCACACAGCCATACAACTTTTGGCTTTCTCATTTATTCTGTCTCTTGGTAGTGTGTTTTTAAAATTAAATTAAATTTTATTTTATTTTATTTATTTTACTTTTTTTACATTTTGGAACATATACTTTTTTTTAAAGATACATAGATTATATAAACGTTACTCTTGATAGTGTTTTTAAACTGGAAAAACAGATTTCATACCTAATTAAGATCTAATTGTGGTTTATGCATTTTACTAGAATGGGGTCTTGATCGTATGAATATTAACACATGGCTGTGAAAGTTTGATTGTTTTCTTGTGTTCTTTTTTAAATAAAGAAACTTGGTTAGAAAAAGGTTATGGATGAAAATCTAGTATGTATAATTACTTTCAAAATCTGTGGCTATCCTTTTATTTAGGCAAATCTCGGCATTAAATAACATTCCCAATTGCAAGACTGCATAGACTTAATATTTGCTGCCTTTTGGAAAGATGGCAGAGGGACTTTAATCATAAAATGTCATATGACATCTGCAATTCTATTATATGAGGTACTGTATTTTTTCCTACTTACAGGCTGGGAGCTCAAAAGTCAGAACTTTGAGGTGCTATAACATAAAAAGACTTTTCCCCCTCCAATTCAATTATGTATTTCCATTGGCCCTGCATTTGAACTCCGAGAAAGATAACACAAACTTTTCTCAACCCAATACCTTAAAATAAATAGCAACTCGTTTTTTCCCCTTTGTTGACAGGGTGGAGTTCAACTTACTCTTTCTTCAATGTGAAAGGGAAGGAAGGTCATTTCATGCCTTGTTGATAAAGGTAAGGTCATGATGATTGTTAAAGAGTTTAGGTTATTTGTTAGGCATTTTTTTTTTCTTTCTGACCATTCTGATTTTGAAGCATGATGAAGACAACTGAAAGATTATATATTTTATACAATGGAATGTACAATTGTTCCTTTAATTATCAGTAAAAACCGCAAGATAAGAAAACTGTTGTAAAACAACATGACAAAGTGGATGTGGATTGGCTATGTAATGAGAAATTAACTTGTACCTTTCGTTTGAAATGTTGGTTTACTACATACTTGGTCTATTCATCAAACATTTACACACTTGGTAATAACCTTTCCCCAAACATTGCTGATATCATCATGATAACATTTTTCAGGTTAATACAAACTAGATTACAAGATTATGCTGTTTTCAAGCAAATCCAATCCATTACCCTTTTCAAGCTGATAGTTCTGGCTGGCTTCACTCATATGAGAGGATAAATGGGAAACAGGTAATGTGGACTTCAGAGGCCCTACCTCTGATGAAGTTGCCATGTAAACTTTGGTGATTGTCGACTCTGAGACTCTTTTCTAACCAGTTTGTCCCCAGGTATAGTTACTTTTTATGGTGTGCTACCCTGTGGAGGCAGTATTCTAAAAGCTTTACATGTATTCAATTTATTCTTCACAGTCATTCTGTAAAGACTATCCTATTAATAGTCTCTTTTTGTAGAAGATAACTTTGAAGCATTGGAAGATTAAAGAGCTTGCCCAAGATAACATGGCTAGTAAGTGGCAGAGCTGGGCTAGAATTGAGACCCCATGATCTCTCTGATACTGAGAACCTATAACAGTATTTGAACGTTGCCCTGTAGCAGACTCTTTGTTATCAGACATAAACTCACAGCTTCAGCTACACATTCACATTCCTGAATAAATGTAAAATTCTCTATTTCACAAGTGGTTCTAAGTTTTTGACCACCTAGGTATTTTCAATAGAAAACAAATGTATAGAAATTATTTCTGTGGGAATCCCAGCATAATGACTCTCCTCCAGTTTAATCTTCATGCTTCTGCTCATGTTTTAAAAAATTTAAAGAGTTGTAATGAAATGTGAAGATGATATTAAATAAAATAGAATATGATCTCTATGTTTTTTTTAAGATTTATTTTTTATTTATTATATATCCCCCCCTTTCTGCTTGTTTTTGCTGTGTTCATTTTTGCATTCTTCTGTGTCTACTTGTCTCCCCCTGCTGCGGCGACTCGCCGAGTCAGCTCACTGCATGGCGGCTTGCCCTCCTCGCGGCAGCTTGCCCTGCCTGCGGCGGCTTGCCTGCTTGAGGCAGTCTGCCTGCTCGAGGAAGCCCTGGGAACTGAACCCGGGGCCTCCCATGTGGTAAACCGGAGCCCTACCAATTGAGCTACAGTCGGTTCCCTGATCTCTATGTTTTGATTAGTAGTTGGTAATATTTTCTAGTTTTCTTTTTAAAAACTGCTTTGGAAATTATTTGCTTCATTATTTCATTTTTTTGGAAATATATGTATAGTGTTGCAAGATTAATCACAGATTCTGTGAGAAGAAATCACTGATTATTTCTCTGAAAATGAAACATGTAGGGACACAAATTAAATGCTTGATGGGGTGAAGAAGTTCCCTTTCACAACATGACTCGTTATAGAGCCAGGAAATACTGGTGAAGAAATCTTCTGAGCAGAGAGTTTAGGAGATCAAAGAGGCCCCAAAAGCTGTACACGGGGCATCGTTTTCAAACTTGTCTCTAATTTGTTTCTATTTAAAAGTTCATGGATGTCAGTAATTGTTTTATTTTTATAGTTTTCTATAAAACTAAACTCTACTGAAATTCCAATTAGCTACTAATGCATGCTCCTTGCTTCTGCCCCTTTTGTAATGAAAAATAGCTCTGTCCAACTGGTGGCAGCTACCTCAATTATAGCCCTAGTAAAGGGAGTAAATAAGAAGGCTCTAAAAGCTTCCAAACCTGAATTTCTCAAGTGACAACTAAACTAAAGATAAAGAAAAAGAACAGTGAAGGTGAATTAACAGCACTTAAGGGTATGGATGTCAAGGAATTTATAAGTCAATTTAGAGAGCCTATTTATTTTTTTTTTTAAGATTTATTTATTTTATTACATATCTCCCCTTCCCCCCGCTGCGGCGACGCGCCGAGAGTGGCCACCGCACAGGCGCGGCCCTCCCCGCCCGTGGGCGGTCTCCGCGTCCGCTCACGGCCGGAGCTTGCTTCAGTTCGCAGGTGGCTGGCTGCGCTCCATCCGCGGGCGACCTGCCCTGCCCGTGGCGGCTCTTGCCCTGTCCGTGGCAGCTTCTTGCCCTGCCCACGGCGGCTCCGGCCCGCCCATGGCGGCCTGCCATTCTCAAGGCGGTCCGCCCGCTAGGAGAGGTCCCCGGGAATCGAACCCAGGGCCTCCCATGTTGTATGCCGGCGCCCTATCCACTGGGCTATCGAGCCGGCCCCTAGAGAGCCTATTTAATTTGTTCTTTGTAATTAATTGATGAGTGAAATCTTAATGCAACTTGAGAAGAGAATAAGAATCTTTCCTAAGGTTCATTAATGAGATTGAGCCAATTCACTTACAAGGAGACCATGGAAAAATTGATTGACACTTGTTCTATGTGAACATTGTAGGTTTGTAATAATGGTGGGAAGATGTGCTTTACTTTTCTTACATCTTTTATAATAACAGATGAGGAAAAATAGGAAAAATAGAATGTGTTTGACTTTAATATACTCAGGTGAACGCTCTCAAAAATGTTTATGCTTTAATTCACTGCTAAATATACACAGTAAAATTTTCAGAAAAGTACTTATCTCATATTCCATTGCTCATTTAAAAATAACCATATTAAAGAGAGCACCATGAGGGGCCGGCTCGATAGCCCAGTGGATAGGGCACCGGCATACCACATGGGAGGCCCCGGGTTCAGTTCCCGGGGACCTCTCCTAGCGGGCAGACCGCCTTGAGAATGGCAAGCCGCCATGGGCAAGCCAGAGCCACCGTGGGCAGGGCAAAAAACTGCCACGGACAGGGCAAAAGCCTCCACGGGCAGGGCAGGTAGCCCGCGAATGGAGCGCAGCCAGCCACCCGCGAACTGAAAGCCGGCCGTGAATGGAAGCAGAAGCCGCCCACAAGCGGGGAAAGCCGCGCCTGTGCAGTGACCAGTCTCGGC
>PVKH010033962.1:0-11935 GCA_004027955.1 Chaetophractus vellerosus
ACAAAGTTTGAATCCCAACTCCGAGACTTTCTTGCCATGTGAATTTGGGAATCTTAGAGAGTTTGTTATGAAGCTTAAATTAGATAATACATGGAAAGGACTTGGAGCAGTTTGGCAGTTTGATATAGTTATGAATTCCAAAAATAGATATTGGATTATGCTTGTAAATTGGTCTGTTCATCTGGGCATGATTAAGTTTTGATTAGGGTGTTGACTGGGCTACATCAGTAGGGAGTTGAACCCCACCCCTTGGTGGGTGGGGTCTCAAAGATAAAAGACATGGCAAAGGACAGAACTGGAGGGTTTTGAGTTGGAGTTCTGATGTTGGAGTCTTGAGCTGGAGCACCAGGAAATAAGACAGCTTGGTCGTGAGGAAGGAGAGAAGGCCCTGGGAAAAGAGACGAGCCATTTGCCCCAAAGTCTACAGCTGGCCTTGTGGAGAGAGGCAAAGCCTAGAGAGCCTCATAGTCTACATCTGACCTTGTGGAAGAACCAGAGGAACTGAGCTTGGAGAGAAACGGAGCCCTGGGAAGAGAGAAACCCAAGAAACCTGAACCCTGGCAAAGGTCGGCAGCTGTCTTGCTCCAACACGTGACAAGAGACTTTGGTGAAGGAAGAAACATATGCTTTATGGCCTGGTAACTGTAAGCTTCTATCCCAAATAAACACCATTTATAAAAACCAACCGATTTCTGGTATTTTGCATAAGCACCCCTTTGGCTGACTAATACAGGACTCAATATAGTGCCTGACACAGTAAGTGCTCAAATGTCAGTCAGTTTTCATAGTTGTTACTGTAGCAGTCAGAGTAGTGATAGTAATTGTGATAGTGGTAGTGGTAGTAGCAGTAATTATGTTAATTTATGAGCTGAATCCCCATGAAAACTGTTGAGGTTAAAGAAAAACAAGGGGCCGGCTGTATAGCCCAGTTGGTAGGGTGCCGGTTTACCACATGGGAGGCCCCAGGTTCAGTCGCCGGGCCTCCTCGAATGTGCGGACCACCTGGAGAAGGCAAACCCCCACGGGCAAAGGCAAGCCCCCGCAAGCAAGGGCGAGCCCCCATGAGCAGGCGGGCCGCCGCACCGGTGAGCTGACTCGGCAGGTCGCCCCAGCAGGGGGAGACAAGCAGACACAGAGGAACACAGAGAAAAATGAACACAGCAAGAACAAGCAAAAAGGGGGGGATGTATAAAAAAAAAAACAACAACAACACCAACACCAATGGGCCATTTGGAAGAAAACAGATCCTTGGTTAAGAAACAGGGTTGACTGGTGCTTTTAAGCTGGAGTAAAGAAAATTTTTACTCACACATACAGTTGCATCATCACACACCTTTTAAGTTTTCTGAAGACTTTTGTTTGAGGATGGGAATGGAGGAAGGCATGTTTTAGGGCCTGAGGTTTAATCCTACCTTTCCAGAGTCGTGCTGTATACCCAGGAGCAGGAAGAATCAGGAGGACACATCTACTCAGAGAATATATCAGAAACATGGCACTGAGCTGTTTGGAAACATGCAAGAGTTATAAAATAATCTAAGTTAAGAGAAGGGAGGAAAGTCCCATATTTGATTCCATTACGCCTGTCCTCCGAATTCATCCATTTTCTACCTCAAATTCAGATAACTTGGATTGTTCTCTTCATTTGCCTGTATCATTTCCTCCCCAACCCCCCAGTAGTTATAATCTAGTGTCCTAGATTAGGACACTAGATTAGCTTCCTTTTTTTTTTCAAAGCACTCTGAATGTCATCTTTCCTTGCTTTATGCTTCAAGAATTTCTTTAGAACAAGTCAGGGTCAATCTAGCTGATATACTCAAGTCAAGCCGAGGGACTATCTTTACAAAATAGTGCTCTTTCTAACAAGAGAAAGAACCAAGCAAAATGATATGACTTTTTATTTCTGTTCATATAAACATAAATAAAACATGTCCTTCCTCAAGATAAAGTAATGCCCGCTTAACTAGCCTTTTTCATTCTGTGTTTGAGGTGTTTTCAAAGCTTCCTTTAATGTTTCGCTCTCTTTGAGCCAATCACTCAAAACCTCACAGCCCCTCCGCTCTGGTTCTCAACAAGGCAGCTTTCCTTGGCCTTTCTGCCATTTGCTTTTATCTCTTCCTTCTGAAAAGCTGCTCCCTGATTACTGCTTTAACTTTGGTGAGATTTTATTTAGTTCCTTCTCTTTCATCCGATGCAGTAGGCAGACTTCAGTTTTGCGAGCCATATATTCAATTGTTTTCACATCCACCCACTTTCTCTTTCTTATTGTAATGTCCTAAGAAGCTAAGAAGAAATGGAGAAATACTGTTGCCTTGAAATTTAATGGAATGTGTAGTGGGAAAAGCACAATGGCTACAACCTAAATATGTGTTCAAATTTCATACAGAAGTCTTCACTTACCACAGAAACATTGCTTTTTCTCTTGTCAATTAAATAAGAATAAATGGAATGTGTAGTGATTTTTTAAAGCTATAGGAAAAATAACCATTTGAATTTCTGATATCCTGTCAAACTGAAGATCTCAAATCACTTTCAAAAGTCACATTAAAGCCTGGTTATTAACAACTGTTTCAGCTTATAGACAGTAATTTAATGCAGTCATAGCCACAACCAATAGTATTAAACTACACTCAGGTCTAATGACAACTATACACACTCATTAAAAAGTGTATCATTATATGAGAAATGTAAGTAACTGTCTTACACTTCACCATAATAATAAACTAATTTAGCAAGGACCCAGGCTAAGTGGACTTATACTGAGAGAAGTAGTTTAAGGGCTGCCTGGCTCTCTCTAAGCCAAACTTAGCATATAAATACATTACCTTCCCCACAGCTTGAGACATGACCCCCGGTGATGAGTCTCCCTGGCACCAAGGAATTACTACCAAGAACCAACTAGGAATGCAACTGGAAAAAGACCTTGACCAAAAGGGGAAAAGGTAAAGACAAATCAGTTTATATGACTAAGAGACTTCAAAGTGAGTCCAGAGGTCATTCCAGGGGTTATGCTTATGCAGGTCTCAGCAGGATCTCATTGACTGCCAAAGTGGATACTACCCCAAATAGCAGGGCTCCTGAGGGCGCTAGAGACATCCAGACACTATAGTTAGAGCAGATAGCTCAGGAGTTTGGTGCCTTACCAGTGAGCCCTACTTTGCAATGTATGCTCCCCAGAGTGACAGAGTTGGACTCAGTTGTGGTTTCCCTACACATGGCTCTTCTGTTCTTCTACATGAACCTATAATTAGTACTAGAGTTGGTAGGTGCACATTCAAGAGACTTAACTCTTTGGACAGTCCATGTGCCAACTGGGCCTCGACTCTCAACAGAGTTGCAACATCTACTCTCCAGTTCATTGGACTCACCCAGAACAACTAACAAGGAGGTGATGATGGACAACTAACACACCAAGGAACCAAGAGAGTCTACAACTGCAAGCAAGAGAGTCCCATTCATCAGCCCTAATAGATGTAGCCCCCTCTCAATTAGAGGTGGAGTGGATATCACCATCCCAGAATCCTCAGGATTGGGGAATGAACTATGGACTAAACTAGACTTACTGGTATTCTACTATAGATTTATTGTGGTTCTACCAATGGAAGAAAGTATATTATTGATGTGGAGGCGGTGACCACTGGAAGTTCTCCCTGAGGGCAGGGAGAGGGAAAAACAAGTGTAATGTGGGGGCATTTTCGGGACTTGAGAATTGTCTTGAATAACATTGTACTGACAGATTCAGGCCATTATATATCTTGCCATAACCTACAGAATTGGGTAGGAGAAAGTATAAACTACAAGTTAAACTTTAATCCAAACTTAGTGGCAATGCTCCAAAATGTGTTCATCAATTGCAATAAATGTACCACACTAATGAAAGATGTTGTTAATGTGGGAAAATGTGGAAGGTGTGGGGAGCGGGCATATGGGGATCCCCTATATATTTTATGTAACATTTACGTAACCTAAGTTTCTTTTAAAAAAAAATAGGTGTAACATGGTGGCATTTTCGAGACATTGAAATTGTCCTGAATGACGTTGCAGTGATGGATACAGGCTATTATATATCTTGTCATAACTTACAAAAATGTGTGGGAGAGAGTTCAAACTATAATGTAAACTATAATCCACACTTAGTGGTGATGCTCCAACATGTGTTCATCAATTGTAACAAATGTACCACACTAACGAAGGACGTTGTTAATGTGGGAAAGTGTGGGAGGGGTAGAGAGTGGGGCATATGGGAATCCCCTGTATTTTTTATGTAATATTTATGTAATCTAAGTATCTTTTTAAAAGTACAAAAAAAAATAGAAATAAATAAATAAAGGCTGCCTGGGGTTACTCTGTCTAGGTAAAGGCAGCAAGTCCCTCCACCTCCATGCAAAGCTTATTTGTTCTGTGGCAGGTATGAATTACCATTCTTCATTATGTAAATGTAGTAAATTTGGCTATCAATGCAAGAGGGCTTCAGGGAACCATTTGTGTCTTGAAGAACACTATCCTTGGATGTACAGAGACCCTCCCTTGGGAGAAAGTGGCTATATATTTTATAGAGATTAGAAACCCAAGTGGTAGAAAAAAGCTCAGGATCCTGACCACTTCCATTTTGAAGTCCAATATTATTACACTTTTTCTGATGAATTTTGACCAAGATATATTGGAATTAAAGGACATTAGTGGTGCCCGAGTTAAATCCATCATGAGGGGAGATGGAACCAGGCTCAACACTGTGACCTAGGCGGTTGTGGAGGGAAGACTAGTCTGGAACAACAGGTGGCTGCTGATCAAAAGCCCCTTCTAATCCAGACACCCTAGCATGGAGGACTATGCTTTGAGAACAGTGGCTAAGGACATGAATATAAACTAAAGCACACACACAGCCGAGAGGATGGACTGGCATCGCCCTCCCTCGAGGAAACCATGTTGACCACACAGTATAAGTTTTCCTTGTAGCAGGGGACACCTGGGTAAGGCTCACTTTCAACGAGGAAGGACTGTGTTCAACACCTTCCTTTGTGCCAGCAGAAAAGGTGATGGAAGTTAAAACTAGGGGATTGGGTGAAGAGATCAGATTTGTCCATTCTTGCCACTGACTTTGTCACTAAAATAGGGAAAGTTGCACACTGGTGACTGGGACTTCCAAAATGGACTCATCCCTGGACAATATAAACACTATCCTTACTGATTGCAATTTTTTTTTTTTAGTTAAACCAGTAAAAAGAATTTATTTAGGAAATGGGAGAAAGAACAGAGCTTTCTGAGAAATGGGAGAAAAAGATGGAAATACACACCAAGATTTGGTGCAGGCTCCTCTAGGCAGAGAAAGCCTTACTGATTGCATTTTAACCCCACTGTCAATACATTGACACACGAGAAAGAGTAATAAAGGTATCCCTTCTGAACAATCCTAGCCTAATATATTACGATTCCTTAGCTGTAAATATTCAAATGCTATCAAATAGAGATTTCATTTCTGTAAATCAGGGCTTGGCAAACTAAGGTACATGGGCCAAAACCAATCTGTCATCTGTTTAGTAAATACAGTTTGATTGGAACACAGCCACACCCATTTGTTATGGATTGTCTGCCATTGCTTTTACAATACAATGTCAGAATTGAATAGTAATTACAGATAATTACAGAGGTCTTATCACCCAGTCTGAAGAGCAAAATTTATTTATTATCTGAATCTTTGGTGAAAAAGTTTGCTGATCAAAAGTTTGTAGAGATCATCAATTCCCTATATATCCTTAAACTAGTTAAAAGCCAATTTGATTATATTTCCCATAACTAAAATGAATTTATTGTTCTCTTGGTTGTTCCATAACAGATCTTCTAAAAGAGGATTACCTATTCCATTGGTCAATAAAATGCACTTGTCCACCCCTATCCTAATGCCCTCATATCCAAGCCAGTGTGTCCTCAGGGAAAGTATGCTCCACTTTTGCTGGGAGACTTCTTCTAAACACTTCTGTCCTGGTTTGAGTCTTTTATGGACCCAAGAAAATCCTGTTCTTAAAGTGAACCCATTCCTATGTCTGTAAACTTATTGTATGTGGGGCCTTTTGAAGAGATTCAGTTAAGTGACATCTGATTAGATCACTTTTGATTAGATCACTTCAGTTAAGGGTCTTTGATTAGACTGCAGGACCCAGAGTGGGTCTTAATCTTTTACTGGAGTCCTATGTAAACTGAGGAGAAGGGAGAGGAAGAGTTGCCATTTTATCTTGCCATATGAGAGAGGACTTCAGGATTGTTTGCAGCTGCAGAAACATAGAGAAACCCCAAGAGGCTGAAAGAGAGAGACTGGGGGCTGGAATCAGTAGAGCAGCAGAAGCTGAAGCAACAAGACCTGAAGGAGATGGAAGAGACAATCATCATAAGCCTGATTGCCCAAAGCTGAGCTCAGAGAGAATGTGAGCCTGGAGAAGGCAGAGACCAGCTGTCATCTTGCCTTGCCATGTGGCAGGAGTCCAAGGTTGCCAGCAGCCAACCTTTGGTGAGACAGCATCTCTGATGATGCCTAAATTTGGACATTTCACAGCCTCAGAACTCTAAGCTTCTACCCTAATAAATAACCATTGTAAAAGTCAACCCATGTCCAGTATTTTGCATTGGCAGCTTTTAGTAAACTAAAACAAAATCCAAAGCTCATATTTTATCTTCCTCCTCCCCACAGAATTGGATCAAGCTGAGGAAAGTTAACTATGCATCTGAGAGGAGGTAGGCTCTTCCATGAGGACTTGACAAGATCTGTTGGTATCACTTGGGGTAATTAAGGCATCAAATACTATATGGTATCAATAATAATACTATCTGCCTTCAATGAATGTTTTTTTTATATGCCAGTCATTGTGAAACTTTCCTTTTCTATGCTTCACATCATTTTGACATCTTAACCAATCTATATGAGGCACTGGTTCCCTTTAACCAAGAGGAAACTTTATCTAATGAGTTTTTAATAATTTTCAAACATTAAATGGCAAGATTAAGATTTGAAAGTAGGCAGATTGATTCCAAAGCCTGCGTTCTTCACTGCTCTAGTTTAGTGCTCCCTTTCTACTACATCAAGCTATGGTGATTTACTTGCACTACCTCTTCATATCTTTTTCCAGTAAGTCTTTCAACAAAGACTCAGGTGTTAACCCATCATTTTCCTTCTTTTCTCAGCACTGTCCTGATGAAGTATAGTTCCCCAATGCACTGAATTTGGGAACAAATGGACTCTTCCTCAAGGCCCAGGAATGACTGCCCCTCATTCCCAGATCCCTGTCAGCTGACAGCCAGCCCTCATTTGACACCAGCATCAATGGATTCTAAATACTTCAGCTGAGCTCAACCCAAACTTCTCAGATTAGGGCTTATCCCAGAATATGAGTCCCTATGGAATGGCCTGTTGCACTTTCCTCCCTGGATATTTGTTCCACGAGGGACCCCAAAGCATGAATGATCTCCCAGTGCTGAGATCACCAGAGCTTTTTAAAAACTTTAAGTCTGTGTACAGGAGATATCAAGTGGCTCCAGGTCCTCTACATGTTGAAGCCCTATCTTATGCTTGGGAGACCTACATATCCTAAGAAACAGGATAGTCTCTCCTAATTCTTCCCATGTTGCAGCACCCTTGGACAATGTCCTATATAAATTATATAGATGGCATCATGCTTTCTCAAAGTCATAATGTCAGCCTGGTCATTATGGACATTTAACTAAGAAAATGCCTGTGTTTCTCTACTAGAATCCTCCCACAACTTTAGAGACAACTACATACATAGTATCTCCAGGTCACCTGTCAACCAAATGTTAAAGAGATCATATCATAAGTGACTGGGAGCTACAGTTTATTCCCCAGTTTTAGAAAGTGCCTTCTTCTTCTAATATAAAGTTCTGGCTGACAATACCCCCAGACCAATGAGCAGGTCAAGATAATAATTAAGCTCTGGATCAACACCCAGCAGGTTACGCAGTACTTGCATCTATCAATTCCTCTATGGGTTCTTCTATAACCATCAATCCTTCCACTCACAGTGTGACATTTCCAATAACTTTATTGATTCCAACCCTAAAACTCTGCATTCAGACATTGGTTGCACATTCCAGCCAAGGCTTCTGCAGCACGTTACCACTAACAAACTTCCTGCCTTACTCTGTTAACCTCCATTTCCACCTGAGTCATGAGCTACTACATGAAGAACCATGTTATCCTTTGTGGATTATTGTACTAGTGCTGTGATTATGGTATTTAGAGATTACCTTAACATTTCACCCTCAAATGCAAATTGTGTAATTAGTCTAGAAACACAATTAACAACCAAAGAAAGTATTAGTAGACATCTGCTATTAACAATATTTGTCAGAGCCACAGTAGAGCATTAACAAATTCTAACATGAGAATAAAATTACTGAGACCAGTAGGTGAAAATTATAGGGGTTCTAATTTAAACTTTAAGGTAAAGAATACTTTTCTAACAATTAGAACTACTTAAAAATATAACCTTTCCCATGAAGTAGGGCTTCCACTGTCACTAAGAGCAAGTCAAAATTATATGTCATAAAGCAATTTTCTTCCTTGAGGGTACAAACCTGAATTCTCTGGAGCTAGAGCTGGGGAAGGTGTCAGTCCTAAGGATATCAGGATATACCACTAAGGCTGCCTGTGGAAGTGAGTTATTAAGAGTCCTAAGTATAAATTAGAGGGCTCAAATGCTTTGAATAAGATAGAGAAGAAAAATCATGAGCTGAGTGAAAAATCAGTGAGTTGGAACCCAGAAAAGGAGTTGGCTCAATGTTCCTAAGCTTGAAACCAGGCTAAAACCAACAGAACTCCAAGAGGCCACTGCAGCAGGTAAAACAGAAAGTAGACAGAGATAGAGTGGGTTGTGAATGAAGAGTAGGCTCTAGGAAGAAAAGAATCTCAGCTTTACTTGTATTTGAGCTGATGTGGCCTTTACCATTTGGTATATACCGTGTGCTAGGTCATAGGCCAGATGCTCTCAAATCTCAAGGCCCCAATAAATGCAAAAATAAATGAAAACTGAAGTTGTAATTGCAGTGAAGAAAGAAATTCTTTTTATGCTTATAAGGTAGAATTTCAGTGCTGAAATGATTCCCCACCACCTCTACTCTAGTCTAAAACAATATAAAAGGCAAGTGAGCCAGTGGTTTTGTGTTTCTCTGACCTGGCAGAATCTTCACTCTGAACTTCTGGATTACTCTCTTAAGAAAAAAAGGGGAGGGTGGCTAACAAGGAGCATGCCCACTTGTAACATCATGTATCTTCACTCTTGTGAGAACACTTCACACAGTTTACTAACTGAAGTCAAAGTGTCCTCAACCAAGACCAGGTTGTCATTCTCACCAAAACTTGGTCTAGCCCTGGTCTAGATCTCCCTCCATATAGAAAATCCTTCCATCTTTAAGATTCTATTCCTTAAAAAACACAAATTGTTTTCAAAAGGTTTTGATATGAAAAGTAGCAGATACAGGAAAGAAAAAAGCTTGATTTCTGCCCTTGAAATAGTTGTGCCCCCAAAAATAATGCCAGAGCATTAACAGAGCAATGTGCCAAGTGTTGGTTAGGTACAGAACCTCTCCATCTCTAGTCCATTATTGGAACCTGGATTGTAGTGGGGGGCTTTAATCTTGTCTTGTGGATGGGCGTGGGGTTCTTGTAAGTCCTCCCTGGGTGTGGGATTTTAATCTGCTATTTGTGACCACTTTATTTCCCAGGAGAGGTGTAGGCTACAGCTGGGCACAGCCTTCAGGGAATGAAGGCAGACTGTGTTCTCGGAAGTAATTTCCTGGGATTGATTTCAGGACAAGCAATAGGCTAAAGAGGAGTCAAGAATCATAAATCAAGAATAAATTGATTGAGATTGTGGCAACTCCAGTCCAGTTCCAAGAAGGCATTCATATTCAGGATGGCAACCCATTTGAGAGAGTGGAAGAGTGTCCATTCACCTCTGTCCCTTTAAGCCTGTGAAACTCACACACATTTCTCAAACCAGCCAGTTAAAAGCAGACAAAAGCTCAGGAGTAACCCAGGCCCCTCTCATTGGTGCTCTGGCTATATTTTCTCTGAACTTATGCCTGGCAGCTGGGGGTGGCTGGTTCCACCTTTGCCCCTCGGCACCTGTTTTCTAGATCCCAGTATTTGATTTTCACTTTCTTTAAAGGACCTCAGCTTTAGCTGAGCCCTGGCTCTTCATGGTTTTCCCACAGGTCCCGTCCTTTACCCATAAGTCATAAGAGGCCTGCACCATATTTCTACCACTCTACCCACCTAGGCCCGGCCAACCATTGGAAAGAGGTTAGCATGCCAAGGTGTGATCTGAAGGCTTTCGAGTAGAGGCAGAGTACAGGTATCCAGATGAACCCATCCAATACGAGCTGAGGAAGAGCAGGATCAGGTCCAGCCTGGGAAGCGATGCTGGCAGTGTCCAGATGTCAGGGATAGAAGGAAGCCTTCTCTACCAGGAATGAGAGACATCAGGTAGGAAAAAACTCCATATGTCTTGGCAACCTAGACTGGAGGTGGAAATATATATGAAAGTCATAAAAAGAAGAGAATCAAGCAGTTGCTCATCAATACTGCCACTGAAAAGCAACAGAATAAGTCCTTCACCCTCCAAGGCTTTGGCCCACAGATATAATACTATAGAAGATAGTGATAGTAGTTATTATTTATTGAAGACTTGCTATGTGTGTGCTAGAACTTTTACAAAATTTTTCAGATGAAAATAAGGCTTAAAGGGGTTGTAATTTGTCCAGGATTCTGTATACACAGGGTGGTCAGGAACCCCTTGAGAGTGAAAGGGGGCCCCGTTAATAATTATGCTGGTACAATAGAAAAGAGCTAGGATCAAATCAGGGACACAGCCATCCTGTGTATAAAATAATTACTAGAGCTGGGATTCAAACCATCCTCAAACTCTCTGCTTACTGAAACAAGAATGCCAATATCATGCCCACTGGAATGATTGGTTTTGAGAAAGTATACCTGGAAGTGCCAAATGAGGTTGAATGTCACCTGTGATGAGACCCAAAAGAGGCGCAGATTGACAGTTTGAAAATAGTGAATTTTAATGGAGTGATTCCTTAAGTTGAGCTATTCCAATAACATATATCAAGATGGCCTATAAGAATATATTATTATAATTATAGGAACTGAAATGAAAACAGAGATTACAAAGTTTTAGACACAAGTCAGGCAGTTCAATGATTAGAGTGGTTCCACACACACTGCGAAGGTGCAGAATTGTCATATCCTGACATCAAATTAGATTTCTACACACCTGGCATATTTTTACCTCAAAACAGATAATTAAAATATACCTAGATAATGTCTTTATTGTTATGTTGTGTTAAGACCAAATTAATTCAAGCAATAAAAATAATGATAATACCTTAGATTTATATGACACCTTTTATTTTTTTACTTATGAGCTCAAATTGCTTACCTGGTAATTACCTCATGTATGTATATAGTCACAGAACCCTCTGTAGAAGGAAAGGTAGGAGGTAACTCTCCCCACTTCCTTGTTTGCCCCCTCCACTTTATAGATGGCATAAAGGGACTCATTGTGATTCAGGAGGGAAGAGAAATTGAAATCACATTATGTGCATCTGCTGATGATACAATCTCTTTAGTCAGTAATGGAGTAATCAACCTCACATTGAAATTCTGCAGCAGCCGGGACAGGGGAAGCAACATCGGTTACCGGGGAGACCCTAGGCTGAGAATCAGGAGACTTTTGTCTCTAGCCTCAGCTCCCCTATTGTGCTAAAATCCTCCAATATCTATTTCCACTTCTTTAAAATGGGGGAGAATGGTATCTGCTTTATCTTGTACAGGATCATTAAATGAAAAAATGGGAGAATGTTCTGTGTAAAACCTTAAGTACTGTAAAAATACATCCAGGCCTCTTTCGCGTGTCTC
>PVKH010033963.1:0-12064 GCA_004027955.1 Chaetophractus vellerosus
ATAGGATCATGAAATGTGCAAATAGGGGAAGTTTTACTCCATCCTTTCCAATTTGAATGACTTTTCTCTCTCTTGACTGATTGCTCTGGCTAGATATTCCAGTATAATGTTCAATAGCAATGCTAACTCTGGGCATCTTTGCTTTTTTTTTTAATTTTTTATTTATTTTTTATATATCTATATATATTTTTAGGATACATTGATTACATAAATGTTACACAGAGATTCCAGGAGTACCCATATGCCACCCCCCCACCCCTCCCACAATCCCCCACATGCACATCCCTCAGTGTGGCGTAACGCCTGTGATAGATATACACATTTTGGGGCTTTGCCATCAAGCATAGATCACAGTTCAGACTGTAGACGACCCTCTCTCCCATACAGTTCCGCATGATACATGATGATACAAAATGGCCTACATCCTCCATTGCAGCATCACCCACGACAATTCCCAGATCCCCCCAAAAAACCCCCACATTACAATTGCCCTTCCCTCACCCTGCCCCCAAAGTGTCCAGTGACCCTGGCTCCACATAATTTTGTAATTTCTTCCATTGCATATATCACAAGTCTATAGCAGGACACCAACAAGTCCATTCTAGTCCATAGTTCTTCCCCCAATCCTGAGGAGTCTGGGATGGTGATGTCCTTTCCACCACCAAGTGAGAGGGGGCTGCTTTTTTCTTGATCTTATGGGGAAAGCGTTCTGTTTCTTACCACTGAGTATGATGTTAGCTGTTGGGTTTTTCATATATGCCCTTTATCATGGTGAGGAAGTTCCCTTCTATTCCTAGTTTTGTGTATTTTTATCAAGAAGCAGTGCTGGATTTTGTCAAATGCCCTTTCTGTATCCATTGAGATAATTATGAGTTTTTTCCCCCTTTAATCTATTAATGCGGCATATTGTGTTAATTTATTTTCTTATGTTTAACTGCCTTTGCGTACCTGGAACAAATACCGCTTGATCATGTACTATTGTATTCAGTTTGCTAAAATCTGTTGAGAAATTTGTCATCTATATCCACAAGGGATTTTGCCCTGTGATTTTAATTCTTGTGGTATTATTATCTTGTTTTGGTATTAAGGTGATACTTACTCATAGACTAGGTTAGGAAGTATTCTCTCCTCTTCAATATTTTTGGAAGATTTTGAACAGGATTGGTCTTAATTCTTCTTGGAATGTTTGGTAAAATTCACCAGTGAAGCCCTCTGGTCCTTTTTTTCTTTGTGGGGCAATTTTTCATTGCTGATTCAAGCTCTTTACTTGTTATTGGTCTGTTGAGATCTTCTATTTCTTCTTGGGTCAGTATTGGTAGCTTGTGTGTTTCTATAGTTTGTCCATTTCATCTAGGCTATATAATTTGTTGGTGTACAATTGTTCATAATCCTTTTTATTTCTGTAGAATCAGTAATAATGCCCCCCCCCTTATGTAGCCAAAGCAATCTAGCTAAAGGTTTGTCGTTATTATTGATCTTTTCAAAGAACTAACTTTTGGTTTCATTGCTTCTCTCTATAGATATTTTATTCTCTACTCTATTTATCTCCACTCTGATCTTAGTTATTTCCTTCCTTCTGCTTGTTTTGTGTTTAGTTTGCTCTTCTTTCTAGTTACTCTAGGTGTGAAGTTATGTGTGATTTGAGATCTTTCTTCTTTTTTTAATGTAAGCACTTAGAGCTATAAATTTCCTTCTTAGCCCTACCTTTGTTGCAGCCCATAAATTTGGGTATGTTGTGTTTTCATTTTTATTTGCCTCAAGATAGTTCTGAATTTCCTGATTTCCCTTATGATTTATTCTTTGACCCATTGGTTGTTTAAGAGTATTCTGTTTAATTTCCACATATTTGTGAATTTTCCAATTCTCCCTCTGTTACTGGTTTTCAGCTTCATTTCATTGTTGTCAGGGTAGATACATTGTATGATTTCAATATTTTTTAATTTTTTGAGACTTATTTACCTTAGAGAATGATTCATGTGCTAAAGAATAATGCATAATCTATTGTTGCTTGGTGACGTGTTCTATATATGTCTGCTAGGTCTAGTTTGTTTATAATATTGTTTAAGTTTTCTATTTCCTTACTGATCTTTTTAAATGTTCTGTCCATTATTGAAAGTGATATATTAAAATCTCCTACTATTAATATAGAACTGTCTATTTCTCCCTGCAAATTTTTCAATATTTATTTCATATATTTTGAGGATCTGTTGTTAGGTGCATATATATATTATAATCGTTTTAACTTTGTGATGAATGGACTCCTTTATCAGTATAGGGTATCTTTTTTCCCATTGTAACTGGCTTTGAACTTAAAGTTTATTTTACCTGATCTTAGTGTAGCTACCCCAGGCCTCTTTTGTTTACTATTTGCATGGAATTTTTTTCTATATCTTCACTTTCAACTTACTTGTGTCTTTGAATTTAAGATGATTTCCTTTTAAACAACATTTAGTTGAGTCATATTTTTATATCCATTCTGCAGATCTCTGTCTTTTGACTGGATAGTTTTGTCCATTTACATTTAAAGTAACTCCTGATAATGTAGGATTTTCTTCTGCCATTTTGCTATTGAGTCTTTGTAAATCTTCTACTCAATTCCTCCTTTAATGCCTACATTCATATTTATTTTATTTTTTGTACTATACCATTTTGAGTTCCTTCTCTTTTCCTTCAGCATACATTTTTCAGGTATTGTCTTTGTGGCTATCATGGGGCTTAAATTTAACGTTCTAAATCTATAACAATCATGGTTGATTTAATACTAAACTAACTTATAATAATATACAAAAACTCTGTTCCTATACCCACAATCCCCCCCAACTTTTTGTTGTAATGGTTACAAATTATACCTTTATACATTGTACGTCCAAAGCCATAGATTTATCAATTTTAGGCATTTGGATTTTAGGACCCATAAAAGTGAAAAGTAGATTTACACACCAAAAAAATACAATATAGTAGTACTGACATTTATACTTACCCATATGGTTACCTTTACTTGAGGCCTTTATTTCTTTATTCCACTTCAATCAACTGTCTAATGTCTTTTTCTTTCAGTCTAAACAACTCCCTGTAGAAGTGCTTGTAGGGCAGGTCTAGTAGTGATGAACTAACTCAGCTTTGTTTATCTGGGAATGTCTTAACCTCACCTTCCTTTTTGATAGACAGTCACATTGGATATAAAGTCCTTGGTTGGTGTATTAGTCAGCCAAAGAGGTGCTGATGCAAAGTACCAGAAATCTGTTGGGTTTTATAAAGGGCATTTATTTGGGGTAGAAGCTTATAGTCACCAGGCCATAAAGCATAAGTTATTTCTCCCACCATAATCTGTTGCCACATGTTGGAGCAAGATGGCTGCCGATGGCTGCAAGGGTTTAGCCTTCCTCTTCCTGTTAAGGCTCCATGGTCTCAGCTTCTTCCAATCTCAGCCGCAGGCTGGAACAAGTCTTGTCTCTCTCCCAGGGCTTATTTCTCTCTGGCCTCACTGCTCTGCTTTCTCCACAAGACCAGCTGTAAACTATGAGGCAAATGGCTCATCTCTCTTCCTGGGTCCTCTGCTGTGTCTGTTGGAGACTCCTCTCTTTCCTCATGTATCTGCTTCTTTATGTATTTACTTCCCAGGGTTCTAACTTCAAAAAAGTACTACTAACTCCTCTGCCATGTCATTTTCTCTGTGAGTCCCCACTCCTTGGTGGGTGGGGACTCAACATCCTACTAACAAGGCCTAGTCAAAGCCCTAATCATAATTTAATCAAGTAAAAGTGAAACCTCTGAAGTTAATACAATCTAATACACCCAGAGGAACAGATCAGTTTGCAAACATAATCCAATATCTATTTTTGGAATTCATAAGTAATACCAAACCGCTACAGTTGGCAATTATTATCTTCCAGCACTTTATTTTGTCCCACTGTTTTCTTACCTCTATTGTTTATCATGAGAAATAAGAACTTAATCTTATTGGGACTCCCTTGTACATAACATGTTGCTTTTCTTAGGCAGCTTTCTCTCCTCATCCGTAGCATTCAACAGTTTGACTACGAATGATCTGGGTATGGATCTTTTTGAGTTTGTCTTGTTTGGGGTTCTTTGGGCTTCATGAATGTGCATATTCATATCTTTTGTTAAACATGGAAAGTTTTATTCCATTATTTCTTTGAATATTCCTTCTGCCCCTTTCTCTCTTTCTTCCTTTATTGAGGCTCCTATAATGCATATATTGGTATGAATGATGATGTCCCACAGGTTTCTTAGGCTCTGTTCCTTTTATATCATTCTTTTTTTCTTTCTTCTCCTTAGGCTGAATCATTTCAATTGCCTTATCTTTGAGTTCAGTGACTCTTTTTTTTTCCCCAACTCTAATCTGCTGTTGAAACCCTCTAGGGAATTTTTTAATTTCAGTTATTGTGGTCTTCTACCACAGTATTTAAGTTGTGTTCCCTTTTAAAATTTCTATTTCTTTATTGAGATTCTCATATTGTCCATTCATCATTTTCCTGACATTCTTTAGTTATTTTTCCATGTTTTCTTTTATCTTTTTGAGCATATTGAAGATCTTTTTAAAAGTCTTTGTCTTCTTCTGGTCTTCTTGATTGATGGATTTTAAGTTATATCTTCTTCCTTTGGATGGGCCATAGTTTCCAGTTTCTTTGTCTGTTTTGTAATCTTTTGGTGCACAGTGTTAATACTTTAATGTGTTAAACCTGGAATTTAGTCTCTGAGCCATCTGTTCCTTAAGATGTAAGCAGCTAGTGATATGATGGAGATTTCCTTGAGTGCAAGGAGCTAGCAAAAACAAATAAACAAATGCAAAGACAAAAACAAAACCAAAAACACCTTTTACAGTCTCTGCAAATTGGCTCTGTATTAGCTGGAGCTCTCCTTCAGAGTTTAGTTCTCCTAATAGGAGAATCAACAGGAGACAAAGGGGCTGGGTCCTCTCTGTCTTATCTGAGACTGAGTGTGTACCTGGGCTTGTGCTTCTTGCCTTAGGAATTCCCCTGCCTCCCAGGGGAATTCCCTTTAAGTACCCAAAATTCCCCATGCAATAGACTTTTCCCCTCCTATCTGCTCTATGGTATTCCTTTAAGTAGGTAATCCTTTGCCCTAGATCATTTTGACTTAATTATTTCTTACACTGCTTTATCTGTGAGCAAGCTGCTCTTGTCTGTAAGGCAAGTTTTGGGAGGATCAGTGTTTTATTTTCTTAGGCTGCTTAAACAAGTACCATTAAATGGGTTGGTTTAAACAATGGGAATTTATCAGCTTATGAGTTTTAGCCTGGAGAAAATGTCCAAATCAAGGCATCATCAAGGTGATGCTTTTTCCTTGAAAACTATGGTATTCTTGGGCTGGTTGCTGGTGATCCTTGGCTTCCCAGTTTGTCACATGGCAAGGCACAAGGTATCATCTCCTTGCCTCTCCCTTCTTTTCCATGTTCCTGGTTCTATTGATTTCAGCTTCTGGCTGCTTTTTCTGTGGCTTTTTCTCTCTCTATTTGAATTTCATTCTGCTTATAAAGGACTCCAGTAATCGGATTAAGATCCATCCTGACTGATGTGGGCCACACCTTCTTAACTGAAGTAACCTCATCAAAATGTCCTACTGACAGTGGGTTCACACCCACAGGAATGGATTCAAACCATCTCAGAGAGCCAGGGAGGAGCGGCTTGTTTCAGTCTTTCAGGCTGCCACACTATAGACTGGCACTGACATACAAGCCCACTAATATGTGCATGGGGGTTACTCTTTTCCCTCTGGTACAGGGCCAGGGATCCATGAGGGGAGTGCAGGCTGGCTCTACAGTGTGCTGAGAAGAGGGTGAGATAAGGGTCTGTGGGCACCAAGAGCTTCTCCTACCATTTTTTAAGGAGGTACCAGGGATTGAACCCAGGACCTCATACATGGGAAGCAGTCACTCAACCATTGAGCTACACCTGCTCCTCTCCTACCATTTTTGTGTTTCTTTTTCTTGATTTGACACTGACTCAGTTGCTGTAGCACTTTAACTATTTTCTGGGGTTTTTAGGAAGATAGTTCTGCCAGTTTTTGCTAGTTGTTCACAGATTTTGTGTGGGAACTAAACTCTGGAGTATCTTATGCCACTTCTTGGTCCACTAGAAATCCTAATACTTTCTAATGTTTAAGAAGATGGTTTATATCTACAAGCAAGTGGGCTTCCTAATACAGACACTTGCCCATCTCCCCTGCAGGCTTATCTGAGAGCAATAGAAACCTATGCTTTCCACAGATGTGTTCACTCCCAAGAGAAAGAGGAGGGGAAAGAGTTCAGGAATGCTCTCCCAGTTCCTCCTTTCAAAGTTACCCTGAGGAGGAATGAGGGATGGAGAACATAGAGAACCCAAGAATGTTATGCTAGTGGAAGTCCTTCCATATGGATGAAAACATCAACTCTGGAAAAGGAGTATTCTCCTTAAACAGATAAATCTTCCTTTCTGCCTTAAAGTAAATTCCTGTAGGAGCAGTTTACTCTTCTTAAAGATGATGACTAGGGTGGAACATCCATTTTTAACAAAACTTGTATACTGCAAAATTTTTGATTGCCATATGTTTTCTCTCCCTTTTTACTGTGCTTTCTTCTCAAGGCTATCTACCCTGATGAATATAAGCCCATCCATCAAACCAGGCCTAGAGAGACAATAGTTGAAGAACTGTTGGAAATAGAGGAACTGAGCAATGGCTGATTTCCAGAAAACAGAGTCTATGCTATGGAACATTTTACAAGATGGCATTTTTTCGCTGCTGCAGCCTGGATTACTTCTTAGTGCTCCCGATTCTGCTGGCAGGAGTCCTGTTGAATTCAGGAAAACCATATGAAACCTATCCTGGGTGTTGCCAAAATAAATTGTTAATCATATCAGATGTAGCACCAAAGTTTGTTCTATCATAGTCAATTTTCTGCTTTGTAACTGTTCCCCGTGGCTTCATTCAGGATGTGCCAAGAGAAAAAGAAGCCCATATTGTACATGCCACATCTCATTATCTGCCAGAGGAGAGAGGACAGTGGGGAATGCTTGTGAGGTCAGGGTGAGAGCACCTCTAACACTGCTAGAGATGTTGATTACAGCCCAATTTCAAATATCCCTGTGGGAATATAATGAGTTTGGTATCCTTAACAGTATCCCTTAGAGCTGGAGAGTATGAGAATATTATGAAGATTCAGTTTGCACAGGGTGAGGATGACTTACAGGATCTGAGCCTGGGTGTTTCAAAAATAGCTTCTTTAGGTGCAAGAGTTATGTAGAATGGCTACAATTACTTGCACTATCTGGTTCAATTAACTGGAACCAGGCTCACCCAGGCCCTATTTATCTGGACTCTTGTCTATTTCTCACTTAGAGGAGATAGAAAGATGCAAACGATAATCAGGGAAGCAAATATCCAGTATATTTTTTAGTGGCACAAAAGCCAATAATCAGCAACAATTAAAATCTGTCCTGAGGCGGAGCACATCAACACATGTAGCCAAACCGTAATAGACCCTTGCAAAACAATTTGACTTCCTTTGAATTGAATCTGTACCCCTTATATTTATAGTACCCTACAGATTTTCAAAATGAGCATACAGGAAGGCTACTTGGTTTTTGAACATTAATTATGGCATAGGGACTTTGCATTTACCAAGGCTAGAAAGTAGCCTGATATGGTTAAAACAAGAAGTGGATTTTGTCCAAGCTTCAGATACTCAGATAAACAAATTGAGCATCCCACTTTGGGCTCTGCATTTAACTGAAGTTTAACTGATTTGCAAAATACAGCACAATGGTTGTGCTGTCCTCCTAAAAGTCTGGCAGGTTTTGGTGGTTCCCATCACACCTACTTCTAGATATGCATTTTGATTTCAGTCTTAATAAAGCGAGTTCTATTATCTAGTGTAATTTACCATGACTCCTTAAATCAGTGATGTGTGCATGCTGATTAGTTCTGATATAGGTATCTCACTGCTCTTCTGAATTTAGAAAGGCATCTTACCTGAGCAGGAAACATGAGTCCAAGTCTAATACAGAATTGTAATATTAGAAAACTTTTGACACCCCAAAAGGTCAATCTAAGCTTATTGGCATACCCAAGGGTTGGAGACGAGATACTTAGAGATGGTTATCTCTTGGGTGAGAAGGAATTTATTTAGCAAGGCTTAAGGGAAAATACACCCCAGCAAAACAGTGTGAGTACCACATTGCTGTATTTTTTTAACTTGCAACTTCCAAATCTGAAGTCCTAACCCACCATTCCAGGTTCTAGCAGTGGTATTTGTGTGGATGGGATAGGGGTGTGGAGAGTGGAGATTTTCCATGAAGTTAAAACCAATAATAAAACCAACTAAGAGTTAGACTGCTTTTTATTACCACCATGTGCCCAGCAATTCTCAGCAATGTCAACAATGGCAGAGGTAAAATTCCTTTCCTCAAAAGAAGCTTTTTTTTTTTTTTTTTGGTTTCAGTTGCAAGCAATTGCTATTGTTACTGTTGAGTTTAATAATATATAAGGAAACTTCACATTGGCACATTTCATTATTTATCCTTTAACAGATATTGTATTCTACATGAAAATTAATTTGTAGAACTCTCAGTGATAAGTTGGCCCCTGACCTGCGTAGACACAGCCATGTACAAACACTTTGAGAGTAAGGATTTTATCCTGTAGTTTCTAGGGGGATAGTGAACAATTTTGAAAAGTTAAGAGAGCTAGTAATATGGCCTTGACAAGCTTACTTCAATTCTTCAAATGTAAAAATGATTTGACATGCCACCTAACCTGTGTACCTGAGAGAAGTCTTGTATGGCAAAGCCCATACAAGAGTCTCAAATGAAAGTATTTGGGCACCAACTCTCCTTTAGGTAATGAAATATTTAGCTACTGACTTCCCAAGCAGGACAGATTTTAGAGCTTCAGATGTTCCAAGGCTGAAGAGGCAGCACATTTCCACGAGATTCTGTTGAGATGGCTCCAGGAGACTGATGGATCTGGGGTGAGGAGACTGACAGAGACGTATGTATTTACTTATAAGAACCCTTCCATGTGGCACCCCCATGTTTACGAGGCATCCAGCATGGTGGTTAGGAGTGCTGGATTTGGGCTCCATTTCCCCAGTCGAACCCTGGCTCTGCCACTTGGGTGAGACTCAGTTTCTTGTCAAATTGGGGTAAAAAATAGGACCCACCTTGTTAAGAGGGTGCTGTCACACAGTAAGGCACTTAATAAACGCGCGTCATTTCCATCCCTAGAAGCACCTAAACTGAGTTTAGCGCTGCCTTTAGACACGACATCCTATTATACTACATCACTTTGCATTTCATCTCTTCACATTACACATATTTTTGAAAGTAAAATGAGAGCTTCTATTCTAATCCAGCTCCTTGGCTTATGAAAAGCCCTGAGAACGGAGAAGAAAATCTGATATTTGGAAATAAATGATAAATCTCTTTTGACCCCAAAACCTAATTCTCTATATCTGTTAGTTATCCATAGGTAATATTTTCCAAACCATAGCTTCAGGTCATCAGGATCATTTATTCACTCGTCTTCCTACATTGGCACCCACTCTGCCCCTCTCGTTCCTGAATGCACCTTGAAGGATAGATTGCTATGTCTGTGAGTGAAAGCTTGGGAAGCCAAGCCTGAATAGTTTCACTCCTTTCTTGACAAAGCATAACATAAGTGGATCTTTCTTAGCATTCGGACCGTGCTTTACCATTTGGAACACTTTCTATTGGAAAATGCTATGTTTTCTATTAGAAAACACATTTCAAGTTGCAACCAATCAATTTCCAAGCTATTTTTAGGAAGACTGTCATCTCTAGGTTGGGAAACGCCTGTATTGTTAATGAGACATCAAGCAGGATTTTGGTCTGTCATCAGAGCTACAGTGGGAATGTAGCTTAAGTGCAGTCCTTCCAGATAATGAGGTCAGTTTGGGTTTTAAGAAATGAGTATCATCAGATATAAAAACTATTTTCTTTTGGCAGACACATATAAAATTAGTCCACTTGTAACATGTGATTCTTATTTACATGCAAAGAGTTTAAATTTAGATTTCTTGGTTTGGGTTTCCCCCAAATCAGAGCTGGAGACAAGGTTTTGGTGCAGGCAGTTTATTTGGGACTTGATCCCCAGAAAGAGGAGGAAGGGAGCAGGAAGACTGAGAGAGAGAATAAGACAGTAAATATAAAGGATCAAAAATGTGTGATGCTAACAGGTTATTTACATGCAATAAGGACAGCGTTATTGTCCTTATTGGGTCCCCATGTGTGTGGCTGCCCACATGAGGCACACAGACAAGACCACAGGCTCCTCCAGGACTTTGGAGAAGGGTAGAGAATGCCACCCAAAACCGTCCTCTTGAAAGACTGGAGGCCAGAGCATCTACCCTCTAATTCCCTCCCGTTGAATGCGGGCTGCCTTCTGAGACATTATCTCCCTCATACTTCTGCTCCGTGCTTACCTGGGAGAAGGTGCTGGGGCAGAAGGTGCTGAAGGCGAGTGCTAGCAGCACAAGGTGAGTCTTCTCTTGCATGTAACTGTCCACCACCGCTGGGGCATCAATCAGAGGTGGGCCAAGGGAAGGTGATGTGGCACCAGAAGCATCTGCTATGTTAGAATTCATTCTTTTTAGACAGGATGTAATCTTCATTGTGATCATTACATGAAATCTAACTACCCTTATGAACTCAGAATGACGTGCAACATATTTCTTTTACAAGTAAAATAAAATTAAGGCATTGTAATCTGATACAAACTGATGTTGTAGCAGCTAGGATGCTTTAGAAGGCTTTAAGCTGCAGGTACAAGAAGATCCAGCTCAAGATGGCTTACAGAGAAGGCTAGAGCCTGGCATGGTGCCCTGTGCCATGAGATAATGATCCCCTTAGACTCAGGCAGCCAGCTAGGATCCTTTGGCCTATTGTCTCCTATACTAGCTGCCTTGTCAGTGGTTTCTCAGGATTTAACCTGATTGAGGAGGGGTTCTACAGCTCCACCATGACAGGCTGAGTGCAGCCAAAGGGGTGCTCTACCATTCACACTTGGACTTCTCTAGTGAATCTGCTGGAAATGTTTGAGTTGTAGGTGCCCAAAGAGTATGGCATATAGTCCAAGGTTTGGGGAAGGGAGCAGAGAGTGGAGCAGTAGTAGGAGGTAGCCCAAACATTTATCTCCCTGTGTAGTAGATATTTCTGTCCATCTGTAGCTGATATCACCTTATAGTGGCATCAAGCACATACAAATTAGAACTTTGCCTTATTTCAACATATTTCATTAGATGAGAAATGCATTTGCATTAATCCAAGAAATTTCAATATTAAATGTGTCAATGAGAGAAAAAGGAGCCAATGAAAACTTCAGCTATAATTATAACCAGCGTGAATTTTTGATAGTTTTGATGACCTATTCTTGTCAATAGTGACATTCTAGTATTTGAAAAGATCATGATTACAAATTTTGATCACTTTCATGTAGCTGTTTCAAGCAGAAAGTTCTGATTTTCAGTGTTATATTCACAACAGTCTAAAGTTCCTCATTAAATTTTTAAAAGTGGGAGTAGATGTAGCTTAAGTGGTTGAGCACCTGTTTCCCATGTACAAGGTCCTGGGTTTGATCTCTGGCACCTCCTAAAAAACAAACAAACAAATGAGAAAAACAACTCCCATTGGGGAGCAGATATAGCTCAGTGGTTGAGGTCCTGGATTCATCTCCCTGTACCCCTTTAAAATTTTTTGAAATGCTTCTATTTGGAAAGCATAAATTCAATATTCAATATATTCCCTACTGATTTTCACTTTATTTTCCTTATCTTAATTGTATGACATAAGCTCCCATAGAGCAGAACTGTGTGGGAGAGAAGGTGGTCTACAGTCTGAACTGTGGTCCATGCATGATGGCAAAGCCCCAAAATGTGTATATCTATTACAGGTGATATGTCACACTGATGAAGGGTGTATATGTGGGAGGTTGTGGGAGGTGTGGGAGGTGGGGCATATGGGTACTCCTAAAATTTCTGTGTAACATTTATGTAAATCGATGTATCCTAAAAAAATAAAAATTAAAA